>VACF01000145.1:0-72002 GCA_006891605.1 Pleurozium schreberi
TGTATAGATTGTATGATATTAGTGTTTGAGTTGTCGAAAACTCTTTCTCATACTTACAAAAAATCAAACACTTGCACCTCACAAGGTCACATTTATATGAAAAAATATCCAAAATCATTAGATGTTTTCTTCAGCCCCGTAGGAGACTGTTTCGGGGGCTGTTCCCCAATATTGTTTCCTTCACAAGGAACCAGCGACTGCTGGTCTAAAATTTTGAATTTCAAAACAAAACAAAACAATCAAAAATCAAAAATCTTGAAAACTATAAAGATACTGAAAACTTATTTATTTATTTATTTATTTTAAAAAATATTTTTTAAATAATTAATAATTAATTAATTAATTAATTAATTAGTATTATTTGACGTGTCAGTGTGCCACGTCAGACTGCCTACGTGGTAAAGTTCCCAAAGTTCCCAATGTGTTCCCACAGCCCAGGAACTCGCAGTCTTCTAAATGGTCCAAAAAACATCTAATGGGTGGTACTTCTTTGGATTCATTCTTCAAGTAAGTAGGCTACATGCTTGAAAAGTTTTAGATCATTTGGAATTGTACAACATATAGGAATAAATAGTAACTAGGAAGAAGTAGAGAATGATTTAAAATACTAAATTGTTAAGAATTTRTTTATGAAATTGAAAATGCCARTAACAATGGTTGTAATGTTGTAATAAAAAGTCTACATCCTAARCTTTTAATTTTTTCCAAAAATATTGAAAATTAAGTTACATAAAAAATTTCAAAGTTTATCTTAGAGTAGAGATTCCTTAACTACTYGCAAATTATCCACAAACTAAAATTCCTCATAACTTTCATCTCATTAATCAAAATGGAACATTTGATTCAAATTTTTTCAAGTATATATTTTATATAAATCTAGAAAACCATTTCAAAATGCAATTTTTTTTTCTTCTTAAAAGTGATTTTCAAAGAAGTTTGTTTATTTGCCCAAGTTGCCCACCGAGCAATGAAAATTGCATATCATTCAATAAGTTTTTAATCATATAGTCAAAAGTTACAAAAATTACTGGGTCTCAAAGCTAGTATAAAGTGAAAATCATTATAGAGACCAAGTTTGGAGCAATATTCAGAAGTAACATGATARGTGATATTCAACCTTAAGCTGCAACTTTGAACATGAAACCCAAGCAACTCCAAGGAATTGACATATTTTGTAGAATATATATTTTGATTGTCAGTAGCCACCTCTAAGATTGTAGAGTCTACAGTCAAAAATGTTAGATGAGGTTAGGAATTGTTGTGAAGCTTGGATTAAACACATATTGCTCCTATAGCTACTTGGACTCCCAAGAAATAGAGCCGACCTTACAAATGTGTTTATTTCYTGTTAGCAACATCAAAACTTTTCTATAAGCAAAGATTTCTCCAAGCACCAAATAATATCCATATACGATTTGGCGAAAAAACTTTTGATTGAAGCAGATGCATCAATGCTTCTTTTTTGTTGTGTCAAACTTTCTATACACACGACGTATGCATTCAAACACCAAAATGGATAGGATACTCCTTGTTGCACAACCTTTCCATAATTTGCTCTTTGACATTTTKGATGAGTATACCAAGTACCATTTTGAGTTCACTCTTGTGTTCAATTCTATTGAAAGCAGTTGCATGCTCACTCAAATACAATTGAAGCCTGATCAATGTTTAATTTGATTGTTGTAGCGTCTGGTAGTACCTTTTTTTTTAAGTGAAGATAAGATTTGTCATCTGCATGAAGCTAAAGTACATCTTATGTACAAGAGAAAGAGCTCTAATCAAACCAATGTATTTTAGGGAGTTGAAATATATTGTTCTTAATTGGAAAAAAAGACAACTTTTTGATAAGTTTTACCAATTTTTACCAATTTGAAACTATAGGCATGCTAAAAATCACATACAAAAAGAAAAACACAATAGTTTCTCTTATGGATTGAAAGATTATAATGTTTCAACGCGACCAAATCAACAAAAAAATTGAATTTTCTACTAGTGATGTAGCACTCCAATATAGTGTGTGCTGATCTGGACRAATCTGTTTGGACAACAACCGACTGTAAGCACAACATGGCAGTTACTGATATTCAACCCAACCATCACCTACGTCATCTCTACAGCTTCTCATTATGTGTTCCAATATAATTTCGACACCAAAAAGGATTTCGTTCTTTCTCCATTCAATGTCTAATTTCTCTCCACTTGCACAATGCCATGTACAAAAATCATGCATGCACAGATCCAACCTCACCTGCCCAACAATCTTTCTAATCTGAGGTTCGAACCCCATATCTAGCATACGATCAGCCTCGTCCAAAACCAAGTAAGTCACTTGCCACATATTTGTGTGACGACCTTCCAACATATCTATCAAACGTCTAGGTGTAGCTATAACAATTTCCACCCCTGTACCATACACAATTCATGTTACATACCACACAAACTGCTTCCACAACAATAACACAACTCAACGCTTCCTAAACGTCTTTGTGATATGCTCCATAGTCAACTTGCACACCGTTGTACCAACCTTTCTGAAGATCACAAATTTGTGGTCCTTTAGGAGCACCTCCACAAATGCAAGTACTTTTAATCTTTGAAGATGCACYGAACTTCGTCGACTCTTGTTGAATTTAAACTGCCAACTCACGAGTCGGAGCCAAAACTAGTACAATCGGCCCATCTCCGGGAGCTGAAAAATCCAAACCGACACAAGTCAATGCACCATTACAATAGTTCATCCATACCACTTCATATCAAGCTCAGTTTTCCATCAAAACAGAAAAATAYATGGACCAAAGTCGTACCAAGATATAGTTGAGCATTGACATGTACAATAGCTGGTAGCAGATAGGACAACGTTTTTCCAGATCCCATCTCCGCGAGTCCAACCAAGTCGCGCCCCTTCAAAGCCATGGGCCACCCTTGAGCTTGTATAGCTGTTGGCCCAGTGAAGCTTGCTTTCAGCACCTCCTGTAGCACATAGTTTGGTTCATGTACAACATAAGCACAAATGACAGATTCATCAGCGTATGTAAAGCCAAAGCTAGCATCAATYAGTCAAGCCCAATACATCACATGATACCTCAAAAGAAGCACATCTGATTACACTTGMATCCTGTAAATGTAGTTAGCAAACGAAAGGTATACTACATTCATCCTTGCTAACAGGGCATGTTCTCCATACACAATATGTAACAGAAGGTCTTAATCTTCCTTGTCTAAACAGAAGTCCATACATTGATATTTTGGTATGGAATCAAGCCAGTCCACGAAGTCCTACTCTAAAATCAGAATCAGCAGGGATAAACCAAGCACCTGGAAACGATGCTTCCTCAAATGTGCGGACGGGCTTGGGAACGTTCCGACCTTCTACTGTTATTTCTCGCTTTTTCCTATAAGCTGTAACCTCTTCCTTTGATAAGGCAGACACCAAGGGATGCTCAACGTAGAAGTTTTTCTCAAAAGGAATTAGGTTCTCAAAATCCTGCGCTGGTAAATTGACGCTGTCCAAATCACGATCCATGATATAAATAAATTTAGTATAATTATTCTTTCAAGCTTTTCTAATAGACAAAAGGTTGGCATTTATTAATGAATTTTTTGCAACAAGCACAAACTCCAATATCCATCCTCCAAATTTAGATGTTTTTTGGACCATTTAGAAGATTGCGAGTTCCCGGGCTGTGGGACTCTGCCACATAGGCAGTCTGACGTGGCACAAAGATTGCCATGTCAGATAATACTAATTAATTTATTAATTTAATTAATTTTTTGAAGAAAAAAATCAGTTTTAAAATCAGTTTTCAGTTTCTTTATACTTTCTAAGATTTTTGAAAAAAGAATTTTTATTTTTATTTTCTTTTTATGAAATTCAAAATTTCAGACCAGAAGTCGCTAGTTCCCTGCGCAGGGAACAGTTTCGAGGAACAGCCCCAAAACAATCTCCTGCGGGGCTAAAAAAACATCTAATGCTAGGTTCTTTGTTTGTTTTGTTTTGTTTGTTTGTTTTGTTGTTATGTTGAGATCTCCCGGAGCGTGCATCCCCCGGAGGCGTACTTGGTATCATCGGAAGGCCCTCGGCAAGGAGGGGTGCACGGACTTGGTTTCATGTCATTTGGATCTACAAAATGAAAGTTATTGAATTTCAAAGTTTTCAAGGATAAAAACATTTGAAAATTACTTTTACTTTTATTTTGCTTGTGGCAACAACAAATGGCACACTAGTTCTAATTACAATAGTATTTTGAATTCAATTTTCAATTACACTTTAAATTTGGTTTGTATAATCCTTTCAAACTCAAAAATTATAAAATACCAATACTTCTTTTTTAAAGTTTATAAAATGTTTGTACAAAAGATTTGTCAAAATCTTTACAACAAAATGGTTGAAACATTTAGCATGCTTTTCAAAAAATATTGGAATGGAATAAACACAAACTCTAGTCTAACTAAAGTGATGTGAGACCCCATTTCGTCACTTGAGACTCACTGTTTCTTTTTTTTGTTTTTAATTATTTTGAGTATAGTTTTAGATACAAAACGACCTGGATAGTGTGTTATACCAAAACAACTGTTGTACATTCCAATATAGCCTTTGTACATATTAAGCCTAGTTTTACTAAAAACACCAAATTCCGCATGTAGATAGGGTAGAAACTCACCTATTGTAAATAATAAGAGTGTTAGTAAAATTGCCCAATTATCTACACCTATTGTGCAATGAGATGCAAGAAGGCTAATTTGGTCTGAGGGAATCATGTAAGAACCCTAAGATAGTAGAAACTCCAAATTTTAGCCTGAGTAAAACTTGCAATTTAAGTTAGTTTTTCTTGATTTCTTTAATTCTTGCAAACTTGTGTATGTTTAAGATTTATAAAAGATTCATTGCTTGGAAGGCACAATGGATTTACGCTAGGCACCTATAGAACGAGAATCAAACCTAAAACTCAAGAGCCTGGTTGTGCTCACTTATTTACCAAGGGTGGGTAAATAAGCGCTCACAAGTGACTAAATTTATTTTCTTTAATCTATGACTTTAAAAGACTAAAGACAAAAAGGGGGGTCTTAACTTATAATTGCCTACTCCTAGACCGATGGCTCCAAAACATTTCTTTACAATATACGTAATATGCTAGTGTAATAAATATAATACTTTCCAAGTCCTAAATAAATTTGAAAATTTAGTACCACATTGTTTTTATTTTTATTGAAATACAAGATGATATAACATTATTCTTCAAATCAATTCCATTATATGACTCAATCTTTTAACATTAGTATACTTCTAAATACGAAGTCTAGTTTATGTGGAAAATTTGAGTTTTTTCATTATCCCCGAACGTTGTTAGGATTGATTTTACTTAGTTGTAAAATTGATTGTCCCCTTACTATAATGCTAGAGCATGAGGACAGAAATGTGAGCTCATAAGCCCTGGAACCTAATAGTTGCAGAAACATACAATCACTTCAAAAACTAACTCTAAGCTTTGTTCAATTAAACACCATGCACCATATGTTGAAATTGAGTGGACAAAATCCAAATGAGCAAAGAAGAATGTTTTTGTGTCTTCTGTGTTTTACAATTCAAAACAAATTTGAAGCAAAAAACAAATATTGTTAGGAAACAAATGTATTCCAAAACTTACCACCCTATAGACATAATCGTTGAGGCAAGTTTCATAATGACTCCCAAAATTGCCCATGCTTTTTGTTTGAGCCTTGATGACTTCAATATTTTATTGCATATTGTTGTACACCATTTAAGACCCATTTCCATCTATATTTTTAAAATTTTGACATATGCAAGCATCAAAAAAATTATACATTAAGAAGAATGTAGATAATTTTAAATTTCATGGAATTTGACGATTTTTAATGGATTAAAGATGTCAAATGTCAATTAGAGTCATAGATGATCTATAGGCTACAATTGAGCGATTGTTGCATCTTCTTTAAATAGATTTGAAGATATTTTTCTTAGTACACAATTAATACAAATCATTAAAATTTCTATTTAGCAACCAAAACAATTATTTTCATTGCAATCTTTTTGAATCTGACACATTATTTTGTAAGGATAAACTAACATAGTGATACCAAAATTTTGAATTGTTTTGACAAGTGCTTCTAAGTAAAATCCAATCATTTAGTACAACATTAAATATATATAGTTATTTTTTTATAGAATAATTAAATTATTTATGAAAAAATAGTGGAAGATGTAGTTGATAAAAAATTAAAAATAGATATCAAACACAGTTTCAAAATTTTGGCCTTCCACCAAATACTACACTATGTATTATGCGGCATTTGTCTAAGGCTATTACAAAGCCATATCTACTTTACCAACACTGCACAATGTAGTTGGCATTTTGCACTCCAAAGCCATTTCATATTTCTATATTTGAATTGAGTTATTCATCAACAATAAGCCTTAAAGTTCCTTGACTATATTTTCACCAAAACTACTTCAAAATAACCTTTGATAATACAAGTACCAAATTTTAGAGAGAGAAAATATTTTTGAACACAGGTAACTAGAGGATCTTGTAGTACATTGGTTTGAGAAGATGTGGAAAAAATTTCAAAAATTTTCACTGTGTAGATTGTAAGATAACGTTTGAATTGACACGAATCTTTTTTGGCCCTGCAAAAAATGAAGTAGCTACACTTCATTGGGTCACATTTGCATGAAAAAACTCCATATTGGTAGTGCTTCTTTGGATTCATTCTTCATGCCAATCCATTCTTCATGGCAAGTTGGCTGCAAAACTTGAAAATTTTTAGATCATTTGGAATTGTACAACAAATAGGGAAAAAAAATAGGAAAACAAAATGTGGGGCTGTCTTTTGAGTGGATAGGGATAGTGGGGGCTGGCTAGTGCAGCCACTTTTCAGTGCATAGTGACATTTTTGTGTCACTATGCACTCCCCCCCTCATTTAGAATTTAGAAATTTTTATTTTAAATATTTTATTTTACCACCTCCACTCACCCCCACCTATCATTTAGAATTTGATTTAAATTTTTTTATCTCCCCCCCCCCTCTCACCCTCCCCCCCCCTCTTGTAATCTTCAGAATCAAAGCTCTTGACAAACAATATGGGACAATTGATACCGAGTGTCCGTATTGAGTATCTGTATTGAATACAGGTATTCCATACCTGTATTTGTATTCAATAATCCATATTTAGTACCCATATTCGTATCCCGTATTCAGTACCCGTATTCAATATATTGTATTCAATACATGTATTCGTATTCAGCATTTGTATTTTATATTTGAATGGCTCAGATTAAATTTCACAAGATCAACATCTTGTGATTTTTTGAGAAATTAACGACAATTTTGGAGGTAAGCATTTGTTTTTCAAAAAAATCAACAACTCACAAATTTTTTGAGAGAGGAAGGGGGGAACTAATGGGAAACTGGGGTGCAGCCACTTTTCAGTGCATAGTGAGAGATTGGTGCATTTCAATTAATGCACCCCCCTTCCATTCACTCAAAAGACCCCATTAAAATTTTTTTAATGATTTATTAGTCCCCCTCCCCCCTCATTTTATAGTCTGAGTTGTTTGAATCTCAATTGCAAACAATATGGGATATGTCCATATCTTGTATTTAGTATCTTTATTGTACAATATATGTATCCATATTCCATATATCCTATATGTATCTATATTGTACCATATCTGATATGTTATATCCGTACTGTATCTGTATTTTGATTTGATGTCTCTCATTTTTTTCTTGGGGGTTAGTTGGTTTAACTTTCAAGAATGTCAAGTTTGCATCTTTTGAGTGGATAGTACAACAAATAGGAAAAAAATAGTAAATAGAAAAAAAGTAAAGAATGATTCAAATATGAAATTGCTAAGAAATTTGTTATGGAATTGAAAAACATCAATCCCAATGGTTTCAATGTTGTGATAAATATATCAACACCAATATTTTCATTTTTTCAAAATATTGAAAATTGAGTCAAATAGAGGACTTTAAAGTTTATTTTAGAATAATGCATAACTGCCTTGCAAACTAAAACTCTTCATAATTTTCATCTCGATCCCTAAGCCGCTCTGMACACCCCAACATCTCAAATCTAGCCTCCCAAAATTGAAAAATGACCTTCTAGAATGTTATAATCATTTCAATAGTTTGGTCAAATCATTTGTCCATTTCCTTGCAGCTCTAACTCTGGGCCTATCTCTACCACTTATTGAAATGATTTTCCAAAAGGTCTAGATTTCAATAAACACGCAATGGGTGCTATTGATCAATCAAAATGCCATGATTCAAAGCTTTCTTAGTATATTTAAAATTGAAATATCAATTTTAAATTGCTTTATGAAAAAAGTTATTTTTTCTAAACAACGCATGCTGCCTAAATTTAGATAGGAACTACTTATCATATAATATCTTCTGAACCATGAAACCCAAATTTTTGAAAATTGTTGTGCCTTAAAGGAAAACCTCATCACCATGTTGATACACTTCAAATTGGCCATTATAGAAGTTTTTATTTCTTACCCAAAGGATTTTTAGAATATCAATTGCTAGGATCTGAGTAGTTCAAGAGTATTACAATCGTTGAAGGCGTTGTGGACTTGTATTGCTATGATTGTGAGTATCATCTTGAAGTCTTGGTAGGATGAAAAGAAAACTCTTACAAAGACACCCTATGACTATCAAAAGTAAGGAGTCCTTGAGAATATAAATTCATTGAATGAGGCTAATTTTTCCTTTAAATGATGGTGCACAACTTCATTCCAACATTAATAAAAAGAATGGATGAAAAACGATGTTTTTAGTTAGCCAAATAGTTTCAATGTCATTTGTTGGTTGAAAAATGGCTACAACGTTGTTTAACGGTTACAATAGTTTTCTTTTGTGCATGCTATACAAATTACAAGAGGCGGATCCATAATATCTAAGTGAAAAATGAATTGAAAGTTGTATTTGTTTTGAAGTAGGTTTTTTTTGTTCACATATAGTTTATCTTGAGTATCAAATTTGTGACTAAAGTCCAAAAAGTTGACTCACTTACTTTAATTCCCAATTGAAAGTCCAAACCACCCTCTAAAATCGATGGGATTGGTCAAGTTGCATTTTAGAACCCAATTAACTAGCACATATGAGCCAACTAATGCCCCCAAGTAGGTTAAATAGTGGAAGTTTAATTTACAAAGTGTTCATGCTAGGTACAACGCCTTGTCTTAAGATTATCAAGTCTTCAATATATATATACTGCATGAAATAATAAAGGCAATTGTTTGTCATGGGCTAATACTTCTTTCTTTGTTTTTTATTCATGAAGTAAACATTTGACACCAATCTCCACCAACACTTCCCCTTCCCAAACTCTAAACTATTGTAACCGTTAAACGACAATATAGCCATAAAAAACATATAAAAAACATCAATTTAGTCAAAAATAAAGTTTAAACATGGGTGTCAAAATAATTGAGGAACTATTTTTCAAAACATAAATACTAACAATGGAAAGAAAAGAAACTCTGAAAATGTTCAAAAAGGAGAATTATTTAAAAAAAATATTACTAACTTGCCACAAATATAAAAACTTGTTGTTTACCAAGTAAACTACAATAATAGAAGTCCAGACTACAATTTGGGTTAAGTTTCCAAATATTGATTAAAACATAAGTCTCTATATTCACTAGGGTAAAACCAAGGTTTGATCTATACATGCTTTAAATTTCAATCACAAGAACCAAAAGGAAAAGGCTTGAGGTGGGTACAATGAAAGAAAGGCCACAAAAGAATGTTCAACCCTTGTTTATTTTGTTGGTTGTTTTAAAAAGRTCTAAAATTCAATGGTTGGTTATCTTCATCAAAATTTGGAGACTGATTTTAAAAATTGGTTTGGAAAACTCAATACACCATCAAATATTGATGCTTATCATTATTGGCTTGGAACATAAGAAAAAAAGACTTTGCATTGACAACATCTACAATGAAAGTTGAAGAAGAGTGCTAATCCAAAAAAATGTCAAAAACTATGGAGACAATTGAAAGTGTCTTGTTGCATAGATGCTAGCTTGTTTATTTGATTCATGAAGGATGGAATGTTCAAATTTACACAACATAGGAACACTAACATGTCTTAAATATTCAAAATCTTTTTTTTATCCATCCATATATTTGTGTTAGTGCTMTTACATTTGAATAGTATAGGATTTCACAATTTCCTTTGGAAAATCATCTATATTTTAAGGGATATAAGGACTTTGTCAATTTTCTATAATTGATGAGGTATTAATATGTCTCACTGCCAAAACTAATTTTCTAATGCACAAAAGGTGCYTACAAAAATGACTTGAATAAGTATGTAAAATAAAAATCTTAGGAAATCTACATAATTAGAACCAAATATTTTGAACTTGAAGAAAAAAAATCTTCTGAAAATTCCAAATATTCAATCCTTGCTCTATTCCTAATAGAATTTTTTTTATTTCTACTTTCTACCTTTGTTTCAAAGTATTGTTTGGTGTAGCACTTGGTCTAGCCACATGAATATGATTTATGGATCATATTTTAAAAAATTTATTTGAAATTCATCATTAAATTATAAATTTAAAGTTACATTTTGTATTACTGCTCTACAATATTCAAAGTTTGACTACCTCTAGTTGGTCTAAGGATTTGAGACAATATTCAAAGTTTGACTACCTCTAGTTGGTCTAAGGATTTGAGACAATATTCAAAGTTTGACTACCTCTAGTTGGTCTAAGGATTTGAGACCTTGCAGAGCTAGACTTCTTTTTGTCATATTTTAGATATCCAAAATGCACATCCCATTACATTGAACTTTGTAAATTTGTGACATTTGATGTTGCATGTACCTAAAAGGTTATCTATTCATGATTTTGGACAATATAATTGATTATTTTGTAGAAAATCTAAATCAAAGGGAGGCTAGTCCTATATCATTGAAATGTTGTTAAAACATTGTCAATTGGATGGATTGGTCAATAAATAAATTGAATGTAAAAAAATCCCTATATAGTTAGATTATAAAAGTCACATTTACTTGATTCATGAAGTCTTAAAACAAATCTAAATTTTTATTTAGGCTTCTTGATCTTTCAAGGATCAACTCTTTAAATCCCAAATTGTTCATTTTTTTTAATACTTACTTATGGAGTATAGTTCTTCATTGAAAGGTATATAGACACATTTAAATAGAAAGTAGAAGTAACCTTGGTTATGTTATATTATATTAAATGAAGTGTACACCTAATGAAATTTTGCAACAAATTTTTGTAAATCAATGACTTTGTCATGTTCAAAACTATATATAGATCACATCCCTTTTTGACAATCCATTGTAAACAAACAAATTTGTTTTTTTTAAATATAAGTTGTATTTCAAAGTTAGACAATGCAATCCATGTACAATAATTTTGGGTATAGGCTTACACATGCCTCTAGCACTAGATCATGTATTTAATATGAAATCAAAAGATCAATTTAGATAGTTAGGCACTACTTTTTTATCTTCAAAAATCAAAACAAGAAAATTTTCTAATATAGAAGTGTACTTTTAGCAAATTTCTAATACATACTTTAGTATTCACAAATAATGGACAGTGTGGAATATAACTGTACTTTTATCCTTTGATGCAATGTAAGATTTCCAACAATCTTTAGTTAGTTCAAAACTTCAAATATAGATGGAATTCACAATTTCATGCTTACAATGACCACTTTTGGTTCTTTAGGAATCTAAAGGGTTAAAAAGTACTTAGGGGTTGCAGAGTTAGTAAGGTGGTCTGAAGTGCTTTTTACACTTGTCATATTTTGATTATCACATTTATATACATTTTCTTATAGGAAAAATTAGTGCAAGTGTGAAAGTACGAAGTTAACATTTCAAATGCTCACATCAAATCCCAAGGGTGTAAGCCTTACTCCGAGAATTTGGTTGGAGAAAGTATTATAAAAGGTCTCGAAGTGTACTTGTCCTCATCAGCCTTTTCACAGCATACTCTCAATACCCCTATAGTACCTCATATCAAGAGATAGCCACACAACAACACAAACTACAATAGAATTATGATAATTCAAATAACCCAAGATCTATACTTTGTGGTGTTTCGTCCTTCATTCACAACAAAATCCTCCCAAATTTTCAAAAGAAGGAATGCACATCAACAAAGAAGCCAAGTAGACAGAAGAATGACCCTATAATCTTATCAAAAATGGTTAAATGGGTTTACGATTACAAAAGGGTCTCAAACTGCACCTACTTGTAACTCGGATTAACTAAGTTATCCAAGCCATTAACCACACAAACGCTTTCAATAATGTCACCGACCTTGAGATCAGCAAGCAAGTCTTCATTCTCAGTCACATAACCAAACACTGTGTACCGGCCATCCAAAATGTTGGCGTTGCTGGGTATCAATTCACTCTTTTTTAGCAACCAAAACACTTGACTGGATCCTGAATCATTATCAAATTCCTGCAAAACAAAAACAAAACAATTTCATTACATGTACTCTTTTGGAAAGTATCTTACTCGCTTCATTGTAATTTAAATAACCAAAAGTATCCGGATTGTGAGGTACATTGAACTAGAGTAGTCAGAACACCCAAGGCAGAGTGCTATCTCGAACAGGGATGTCTTTGGAGACATCACTTGTGACAAAACGGTGTTCAGAAAAATGTCTTGGACGGACGTCTTCGCCACGTCAACATCCTGGGTCAATTTCATCTGAAGGTAACTAACAGAGATTTATAGCGGGCAGTGGTTAAATGACTGCCCGGCGTGAAAAAAAGGGGGCTAGGCAGGATTGGGCCTTGAAAATGCTAACGTGGCAAGATGACGTGGAAATTATTTGAGGTGGACCTCGAAAGCTGATGTGGCATGCCACGTTAGCACATTCACTGATGTCCGTCTGGATGTCAGCACAGACGTCCAGACGTTCTACATGACATTATTTTCCAACACATTGATGTCTGGTTTCCTGCGACTACACGAGCATAGTGCATGCTGCCCATTGCGTTCTCTGCAACATCGAAGTGAACAACCTAACGTTTGAAAAAGGAAGGGAACATGTCTGCAGCGATGTCCACCTGGATAGCACATGACCTCTATTTTCGGGAATGTAGCGTGCTACAACAAGAGCAAGGGCTTCCATGTAAGGCCTACACGTTCTGACGAGGGTCACAAAATATTTTATTCTTTGCGCGTCTTTATTCTGGGTTTCATAAGCCCTAATCCCAATTACATGTAGCACAGTGGATTCAAATGTGCAATGGAACATGAAACACAGTTGTGCACAAAATGTATGTTAAAAATTGCTATGACATTATTCTTTTCTAGGTACAGAGAGATGTAATGAAATGCACTTTTCCTATGAACCAGGTGTTCATCTATTGAGCACACCCGAAGCATTCTATACAGGCATTCCATAAAACTCTTGCCCTTGGACAACGTTCTCCACACACATGATTTCAACAACTCCTGGTTAACATCCACAATCACTATTTCTGTTACCAAATGGATGTCAAAAGGTACAGATTCCTCATGGGAAACACTAACATGGACAGTGTAGTGCATCCATTAGACGTCTACAGATATGTCAAGTGTCCTCAACTTCATTTTTGGAAATTTTTTGGACTCATGTTGGACGTAGTAGGACATCAGACTCAGCATCTCAATGCCGAAACCCAGCATTCAGAGAAACATGGGTTTCTTCTAAGATCTACATTTAGATGATGAAAGTATGAAGTATGAAGTATGAAGTCTACTTTCATTTAAACATGGTTTTGAAAAAATAAAAATAAAACTATGTATAAAATTTAGAAAGGACTTGGAAAAATTCCCCCCCAAAATAAAGTAATTTATTTTTTTATTTTTTAAATACAAAAAATAGGAAGAAAGATAATAATAATAATTTATCAAAAAACGAGATTATTTATTTTTGAAATAAAATAAATAGGAAAGAAAATAAAAAAATAAAAAAACTTTTATTTAATTTTTTTATTAGAAAACGGAAGAAAAACATAAACACAGATGATTTTAATTTTTTTAAATTGGGCATTGAGAAAATCCAAGAGCACATGAATTGGAAATTGGGCCCTAGAATCCAACCCAAGGACTTTACATTAATTGGGGACGGATGGGAAAACTAGGGCCGGATTGATGGCAAATCGATCCGGCCAACCTTCCATCCAGCCTGAGACCTAACGTAAAGCCTTAAACTTCTTTAACACTTGTATGAGCCTAAAATACTTCAGAAGAGGATGAACCCAAAAGGGAATGAACATGAATGAATATAAGAATTGGCTTCTACTTATTTCAAACTCCAAAGAAAAAAATATGAAACAAGGCTAGGATAAGCTCATTTAAGAATGAACATGAAAAAGAATAAAGAAATAGTTAGGAATATGAGAAGCACTTCTTGCATAATAGTGCTTAACAACTAAAGAACAATTTTACACCTTGATTTAAAAGATATAGACTATAATCATATTCTACATAATTTAATTAATACATATGTCTCTATATGATTGTCGAGAACAACATCAACCTGTCTCACTACAAGAAAACAATGTCCGAATTGACAAACAGTGTCCAAATTGACAGAAAATTGTCCGAATTGATAGAAAAGATGTCCGAATTGACAAAAAAGTGAGAAAAAATGTCCGAAGTGAGAGAAAATGACTGCGTTCCTTTGTAGTGTCTGTTGAAACATTTTTTTATGACAGTATAACAAAAAAAGGCATGTTYCTACAACACTGCCATGCAACTTCAATGTTTCTAGAGACAATAGAAATAAATAATTCAACTTGCATTTAATACACTTGAATACATTCATTTCTTTTACAATCCATATTCATGTATGACATACATAACAAGGATGGATTAAATTTTAAGAGGATGTCAAATTATGTCAAAGAAAATGTCAAAAAAATTGTTCACTCCAATCACTCTTTGAAATTTGTCCATAACTTTTGATTAAAGGCTTGAAATCTCAAACGGATTTTTGGAGATGAAACTTAGATCTATTTATCAACTTTTCTTAGTTGTGATTTTTTTGAAATAAATTACTCTACTATGCTTAAATGCGGTCTGAAATTCTATGTGAAGCACACACTACAAGAAAATGCAGTCATTTTCTGTCAATTCGAACATTTTTCTGTCAATTAAGACAATTTTCTGTCAATTCGGACGTGTCAATTTGGACATTGTTTCTTGTAGTGACAATTCCTCCGTTTTACATGTCCCAAACGGTTTGTCTCACCTCCTACCTTCCAACTAGTATAAAGGACTCATCCTCTCCTCTCCACATACTCAAAGGTAAGTGGCTTTCAAAGCCAAATATGGTGTATTATACATGGTGTATTATACATGGTGTATTATACATGGTGTATTATACATGGTGTATTATACATGGTGTATTATAGATGGTGTATTTTGTATGGTATATTTTGTATGGCATATTTTGTATGGTGTATTTTGTATGGCATATTTTGTATGGTGTATCTTGTATCAATTCTATGGTGTATTTTGCATGGCGTATTTTATGGTATATTATGCATGGTGTATTTTGTACAATGTATTGTATATGATACATTTTGTATTTTGTATTGTATATGGTGTATAGTATATTATATATAACATGTTATTTTCAAAATTGTATATGCGTCTGACATGTAGTTACACTTTTGTGACACCACACCAGACGTGATGTTGTAAAAAACATCATCATGTCGTGATGCTTCATACAAACATCACACCAAACATTGTGATGTCATAAAAAACGTCCACAACGATGGGTGACACAAAACGCATAGATAGAGGACGTCCAATAAAACATCAATGTAGACATTAGCACGTCTACATTAATGTCTTTGAGGACATCCCTGCATTTCTTAAATGACCAATGAGGTTGCTCCAAAATGTTGCCATGTCAGCATCTTTGGATGCCACGTCAGCCAATTTTTGAGTTGCCACATGGCATGACACGTCAGATGACACGTCATGGACGGGCAATGAATGAAAAAAGTACCACGCTGGCTTTCCCGCGCTTAGGTGGCAGCCACATGTTGAACTCCTGAACCCCCATTGACCAATGTCATAGGTAATGTCCAAGCGAAAATCGTGAAAATCTACCTGGACACCGCATGCAAATGGCACATCCAAGCTAGCACGATTTTTTAAACGTCGACTTGGACATCAAACTGGACATGCCCATGTCAAAATTGGGCGTCCAGGAAAACACGGGTTTCTTCTAGTGCAAATTGATTCACTCTTCAACTATCTAAAAGAGAGCCTTTATAAGTCCACATGTACTGTACATATCTAAGGAGCATCTTCATAAGTAGTTGGTTGGTAAACTTGCTTTCTTAAAACTTCATAAACAATATAAAAAACTACTAGAAAATCTATGTCAAAATCAACAAAAAATGGACACGAAAGCAAATGGAGCACGACATGACAATAAGGACTAGCCTCATAGCCAAGTYGATGAGACAATCCGACCCGAAATTGTCAATGCCTACTCGCCACGCAAGTACCCCAACAATGCAGTCGGCCACATAAAGCATCTRGCCACCACCAAGATTGGATACTTGAACTTTATGTGGTCCAAGGCTTTAACCATTGAGCCACACACCCACTCATATGATTATACTAGGAGTAGTGTTTTATTTATTTGTTTTCTTCATTATTTCCCAATTGCGTAGTAAACTTAGGAGACTTTGGGGTCCGTTTTGGCATAGTAAATTAACTTTTTTCAAAACTATGTAAATTACTGAAAGTTGTTCAAACAAGCTAAGTTTCATCTCCAAAGATCCTTTTGTGATTTTGAATTTGCAATCAAAAGTTATGAACAAGATTCAAAGAGGGTGTTTGAAAATATCAAAGAAAATATTCTTTGAAATTATTCCAAACCCTTTGAGGAATCAAAATGGACAAAGAAGTTCATCATAAAAAGGACCTCTCCACCCTTCATACGCATAGAATGTCAATGAAGTTATTCCTTTACTTTGACATTAATTTTTTACATGGTAGTTGATAAAATGACGGATTGACATTTGACTCAGAGATTTTTCAATGGGTTTTCTACTTTTTCGACAAATTCATTGTACATTTTATTAAAGATTCAACTATCTGCTCCAAGAATTTCCAAAAATTCAGACATCTCATTTTTTTAATTAATTAAAGGCAAAGATGACCTACATATGGTAAATGTGGATTTTAGGTTTTCTAGATGCGTTTTTAATTAGTACTAGTATGCCATGTGCCCTTCCACAGCCAAAATGAAGTAAAAGTAATTTACAAATTTTTTTATCCATAAAAACTTCGAAATTCAATAGCTCTCACATTGTTGCTCCAAATGCCATGAAACAAAGCCCGTGCACCACCCCTCCTCACCGAGAGCATTCTGACGGTAGCAAGCACGCCATCGGTGGACGCCCATTCTAGGAGATCTCAGCGTAACAAACAAAACAAAACAAACAAAGAGTCTGATTTAAAGGATGGATATTAGTATACAATGTGCCCTCTACCATTGCCACAGTGAAAATTAAAATAAAAGTCAGTTTCTAAATTTTTTATCCATGAAAACTTTTAAATTCAATAACTTTCACACCGTTGGTCCAAATGCCACAAAACCAAGCTTGTGCATCCCTCTTTGTTGAGGGCTTTCCGACAATACCAAGAACGTGACCAAGAGATACACGGTCTGGAAGATCTCTACATAACAAACAAAACAAACACAACAAAACAAACAAACAACATATCTTAAAAGATGGACTAGTAAGCCTTGTGCCRTTGCCGTAGTGAAAATCAAATTAAAAGTAATTTTCTAATTTTTGAATTCACAAAACTTTGAAATTCAATGACTTTCACAATGTTGGTCCAAATGCCATGAAATAAAGCCTGTGCACCAGTCCTTGCCAAGGTCTTTCCAATTGTACCAAGAACGCCACCGGGGGACACACGATTCGGGAGATATTAACGTAACAAACAAACAAAACAAAACAAAACAAACCTTTAATTTTATAACAAAAAAATAACCACCAATTTGGAGTCAAATTTATTGGAACGGATTTGAAATGAGGTTCTTTTGACATGGTGATTTTTTGAAATTTATTTGTTCTTAGAATCTATGACCTCATTTTGGCAAATTCAATTTTGAACTAAAGTCAATGCAATTTTGGCATGGTCAACCACTTGACATACTTGTACATTGGTAATTTTAGAAAAATATGTATTCTAGTAACACCAAATCCAACCCTTAGATAAAACAACAACTTGATACAATATCTCCACAAATTAGGCGAACTTTCATCCGAATAGTTTGGAGGATGCAACTTGAGCGCTCCAATGTTAAAGGAGTTATGAACCAAACTACAATGAATCGGGGGTTTTAAGGGGACCAAACAATTAAAGGGACTTATCATGGAAAACTGTAGATGTTTGATATAAGATGTACAATCCCAAAATACTTCAATTAATATTGATGTACATCAAAAGGTATACTCCCTCTTTTCCACCAAAACTGTCCAAATCAAGCAAATTCTTTGTCCCACTACAAAGCTGTGTTTCATAATTTCAACCATTGAGTAAGTATTTGTTGCGTTGAACGACATTGTGGGAGCAAGTGAAACAATCTGGAAGCATTTTTTGTCCAAACAAACTTAAGCTTGCCCATATGAGGCACTTTGTACTACTTGCTTTCTCAGACAATGGTGTTGACAGTGCGTTTAGTGACCACTTCTGTGCTATGAAAATTTGTTCATAAAATGGGCCAATTTTCTTTTTTGCGGATATTTAGGTTGGGGGACATATTTCTAGAATCCCACAGTTTCCACTACCTTTAAATCATTTAAAATGACAAAGCACGCAGCATTCACAAACCATGCTCCAATATCGTACTTTCCACATGGATTTTGGGTGCCTAAATGACAGCACCTGAATTAGAGATTTTGCATAGATTTAAGGGATGAGTTACTTGTTGTAGAATGCATGTATTGCTAACACTATGACTAAAAATATAGTCTATCCATCAATGGAAAGGTTTTGGGAAGTTTTTAGTGGGAGTATTTATGTAGTATGAAATGTCAATTAATTAGTATGGATCCCTTTAATTCCCCTATTCAGTGTAGAAGTTACCACAAGTTGGATTCACTGCAAGTCGATATATTGTGGATTGCAATTACTTTTGGTTGCATTTTTGTGCTTTAAAATTTACTGTGGAGAACCCTTCCAGCTAAAGTTTTAGGTTGCAACTAAATTAACCATCAATGGCACTTTAACCCCTAAAGGACAGACCTATAACCACTGATTCAGAGCCTTGGTGCTCATCACTCAATTTGTTACCATTTTGGAATATTTGTCAATTGCCAGTGTTTTCAATTGGGAAACAAAGAATGATTTCAAATTCCTAAATGAAAGACAAGTTTGGCAAGGACTTGTTGTACCCAAGACARCGACAACGCGGGCTCCTCCACATGCCAAGTCCACGAGGGGTGCTACTGCGAGGGCTTCCATGTGATGTGGTATCAAYGCATCCGCCAGAGTTTCAYAGGCAAATGCCCARGTGATGTAAAATTTGGCCACATTTGAATTATACTCTTCACAATATGAATGCACAYCATTCAATTGCTTTCCTGGATCATCAAGCTCAAAGCACTCTTCTACCACTAARGTAATGCAAATACCTGGATAAAATCCATACCTCTGCTACACTAATGAAAATGTGTAGAACCTACAGAGAATGATTTAACCATGTCCTTGATCTACAGAGCTCTCCAGAACAAAGTACTCCAGTGTGTGCTACTACTTTTCTGGTAGCATTTCAAGCTTCACACACTTYTGAAACTTTTTCTGAATGCTACAGTAATGTGCATCCACRTCCTTCAAAGCCCCACTAAATGTTGGACCGTATGCTTGTGATGCCTTGAACATGTCCATGATCTTGAACTTCCATTCCCCAAAACTCATTCCTTCTGGTATAAACTTGTTGATGAACTCTTTATTAATGTCCAGTAATTTTTTCATCTCTAGTTTATAGCAAAATACAAGTCACAGGTTACRTTAACTTTGGTAATCCATTTAATCAAGGAGATTAATCCCAACATATCCAAAGGATGCACATATTTCCTAGCCTTCYGTAAAAATGAAAAAACATRCCAGAATTCATCTTCCACAAGTGCCCTCGAGATGCCAGGAAGCTGGAGAGGAACTCGCAAGTTAGTCTTTGAAGATGATAAGGCCCAATGAAATGCTTTGCTATGCCCAAAATCCGAGGAAAGCAGTAATTAACCTCCTCCTGACACTTGTAAATCATGTCCGAATGCTTCTTTTGGAATTTTAGTATATTCTGAAGGCAGTCCTCCAGTTCCTCAAAWTGCGCCACTCTTGTCCAAAAAAACAATTCAATGTGGCAAGGTTTACTAHAGGAACAACAAAGTAAAACAATTCAATATGGCAGGGTTTACTAAAGCRATATCAAAGTGAACATAATCTCACAAAAATCAATATGAAAATTTCCAAAAGTGAAGTAGGGCTCTTACTATTCCTCTTGTCGCATAGGYTGTTAAACATKGCAAGAATATCRCTTGCCGCCTTGCYRTCGGGATCACTTTGGCTACGTAGAAACTTTTCACAGTTTGATGAAAATTCTTGGTTACCAACCAATTTGCTAAATTTGCCAATGATATAGTCTTTGTCAAATTTCCGTTGGAGTCCGGTTCCGTGAATTTGACCAATAAATGACAAGAATTTGTTTAACAAATATAATCCCTGATCTTTAACATACTTCTTTTGGATCGGCTTGAGCTTCTGCAAAACGAAACAAAAAACTACTTCACTTAGTGTGCTTTTCATCCAAAATAAGCATACATACACCACAAACTTCGAGCATTACAAACAGTATAATTAGAGTAGTATACCTTAAATTTCAGCTCATGCTCTTCAATTTGTAACGTCATTGCTTTAAATTTCAGCTCATGCTCTTCAATTTGTAACGTCATTGCTTTAAATTTCAGATACAAGCCATATGCTACTTGAGCTTTTTGAGGTTGCTCCTAAAGAAACTTTACTTGCAGAACCATAGAAGATACTAAAAGTTGATATGCAATATCTATGGAATAAATCATTCTAAATGCTATTAGTAAGGTGGATAGATTATTTTGAAGACAAACCTCTTGAAAAAAAAAGATTACTTTTTGAAAAAATGTTCAGGCTTGGTCCTTGAAGACAATGATTGATTTTAAGAGGGATATTGTATTGTAACCCGTGTCAAAACCTTTGATGGATGAATGCATTGATGGATGGACTAATTCATGATGATTGTGTTATAAATTTTGTCATGACCTTTGATCGATGAATGCATTGATGGATGAACTAATCCTAGAATTAACTCATGATGAAATGTATACAAGTGGATAAGTTATAGATAGATATTTTTAGATGGTGGATTTATATACTAGAGTCAGACAAATCCACTTCAATGACAAGCGCACTAGAGTTTTTGGAGATAGATATCTACAAATGATGGACTTATGCAATGGAGTTAGACAACTCCACATGGATGACTAGAACATTGAAATTGGACAACTCCCAGATAAACACAAGTGTATTGAAACTTGGATTTAGATAACTCTCAAGATAACTACAATTAGAAGATAAAGAGTTGGATAAGAGATGATTTGGATAAGATATAACCTAAATACAATATGACTTGAAGAAGTATAATTAGAACTTTTATTTTAGTGGATAGTTTCAAACAAAACCAAGAATAGAAAGCGGAAGGTAGAAAATAAGTCTTACTCTATTTTAAGGATAAATAGTCTTTATTGATAGTCTCTTTATAAGACGGAACTTGGAGGGTGAAGAGACTCTTTTTGGAAATTGATCTTTCTCTATGGTTGGATGGTTGTGCTCCTTGTGAAAATATTCTTAGCAATAAGTATATTTTGTGTCTATATTTATAGTCCATCATGATTTGTAGTTACAAGYTGTAGGAGGTTTGTAACAATCTAATGATCCAAGGGGGACCCATGTACTTTCAAAATGGGTCAAAACCACAAAGAACTTGAGTAATTTGTTTTCACATTCTTTCTTGGAATTGGATAGAATGTAACCACATGATCTTGTAGTTCAGACTGAAAGTGAAAATCTCAACAAATTTCAAATTATTTGATTGCACAATTTCATAGATATTTCAGACTAGAAGACAATTTAGTTTGAAGTTTTGGGAGGTCGATGGAAAAGAAGGCAATTTTTTTTGAAGGAGCATATCTAAGTGAGAATATTTTGMATTGATAACTTTTTTGTGCTCAACAAAAGACAATAGAGTTGAGAATGCTCATCCAAAACTTCACCACGTTCTAATCATTTTGCAATTTTGGGTGGAGCTTGCAATGAAATGAAATCACRTTGATCATTAAAATGAGAGTAGAATTCCTAAGAAAAACAAGAATGGGCACACTTRTTTATCTTTGAGCTCCTTGGATACTTGGCCTTTCTTAATTGACATAGKCAACAATTGCATTGGTTGGCTTACATGACCAAATTAAACCAAAAAAAACATAAACTGTGAATTACACTACAACACTTAACTTTA
This sequence comes from Pleurozium schreberi, assembly GCA_006891605.1. Lineage (NCBI taxonomy): Eukaryota > Viridiplantae > Streptophyta > Bryopsida > Hypnales > Hylocomiaceae > Pleurozium > Pleurozium schreberi. The sequence continues at coordinate 22,605 of VACF01000145.1, forward strand.
AAAAAATTCAAAATGCGGAATTTAGCTTAAAATTTGATGAAACAACTGCCATTATATTYAGAACATAATCTATGTTTGAGAGAAAAAAAACGTATTAAGAAAAAACTCAAAATTTGAAAATGGACAGCTCAAAAAAGAGGGGCAACAACCAAAAAATGGTTACAGAGGTCACTAGGGTTAAAAGAGCTTTAGGGCATAATTTTCAAATGCATTTTTCATTTTCAAATTCATTTTCATTTTGAGTAGTTAGGGATGAAAAGTACACCATTCATTGGGACGACACGATGAACTTGACGGTGGAGATTGCTATGATAGTGTGTGGATGTCCCCAAAGAATGTGTCCCATCCAAAAAAAAATGATTGTGGATGGAGTCCCATTTTCAGGGAAGGGAACATGGTTTCTGACGTCTCTTCTGCCACAAAAACTCATCCACAGCTCAGCTTTATACTTGAGAATTGATGCTCAGAAATGCACACAAGGCTTGCCAGCGAACTTCCAAGTTTGATGTGAAGGAGCCTTTATGAACTCCATATTCCAGTTGTTCCTGTCTGGACAGAGGTCTTGGGCTTGTCACTCACATCATTAGGGTGTGTTCACACCAACGATACCAGAACTAAATTTATGTTTAAGGTAACAACACCCATAATTATCAAATTAAGCAATTCAGCAGAGATGGAGGCACCTTTTTCTAGATTAGCAATTGAAAATCATGAATTTTCAAAAAAAAAAATAGAATTTTTGGATAAGGCATCAAATTTCTATGAATTTTTAAAGTAGACCTTCCTAGGGCACCCTAAACCGCACTCTAGTAAATCTGCCTTGATTCTAGCACCAAAATCTAAAAAAAATCAGAGGCCACAAACCACAATTAAGCATGGCAAGGTACCTTTGGAGACAATTTAAGGGAACTCTAGTGACGGTTATAGATACAGTGATGGTTATGGGTGTTGCTACCTTAGGCATTGCCCAAGGAGGAGGGCATTTTGCAATATAAAGGGCCGCCGATGAGGGCGGAGTTCAACGACAAGAAGACCCTTTATATTGCAAAATACACGACGATGAGAGCCATTACTTGGCGTAAACCTTGGCCAAGAAATGAACATTTGGGATGAAAAATGCACGCAGGATGAAAAATGCACGCAGGATGAAAAATTTATGATGCCCAATTATGTGGGCAAAATTGCATAAGTGAGCATTACAACCCAATTGCACCTATAGTAGTTGGAAATCATAACCCACCTACAAAATGAAGGACTSATTTGCTAGCAGTGGTTTACGGAATTCAGTACAATATGCTACCTTTAAGACAAACAGGCATCAACTTTGGCTATGTAGAGAATAAGAATTTTTTTTTAAATAAAAAAAGAAAGGATTTTGCAAGTTGTGAAGGATTATTGGGAGTACCATTACACAAAATTGATTAAAAAGATGCTAATTTCAATGTGCAGAAAATTGCAAATTGGCTCTCAAATTCTATTGTTTGTTGCAATTTTGGCTAAGATGTCTCCATYYTAGACCYTTTCTTAYAATGTACTCGTATTGCAAGGATTTTTTGGGTAGAAATTCASCWAATTCAAGACAGTGGTAATAGAAAGTTTTGTTTAAAAAAGATTGAATGACAAGTATTCAATTCTTTGWAGACAAAACGGACATGGAGGTTTCAAGTACATCTTTATTAGTTAGATTTAACTTCTATTAACAAAAAAAAAGTAATTGGTTGTTGATCATCTTTTATGCAAATATCTAGTGGAAAAATAATTTTGTATCATATTTCAAACTATTTAGTAAATTTAATACAAAATGAAGATAGAAGTACATATCTAGTACTCCCTCARTCCCACTAAAAGCATCCTAAATTCTTCCTACAAAGATTGTACATCAACCTAATTAGGAAGCTTTTAGTAGGACTRAGGRAGTATGTGTTTATGAATTGTATAGAAGTATTTGGATTACAAGAAAAATTGAAAATTATTTCCTTGAAAAATAAACTTTGTTATCATCATTTGGAAGTGAAATCCATGTGCCATATAATAGAATTGAAGACCAAGCCATCAAAGCCACTTTTCTCCCAATTGTATTAAGTATGATGATAATATTGCAAACTCTTTATAAATATGGAAGTACATACCTAGTCAAATCTAAATGAAGACCCATAGTGAAGAAGTAAGATGTTGCTCCAACCTTGAATAKGACATTTAYATCCAATAACAAGAGGAACAAAAGACATACCTACAATATGGACAAAAACAAGATGAAGAGGGATTTCTTTCCTAGGTTGTCAGAAGTGGAGAGGATCATTTATCTTACCTAGTACCAGTACTTACTAAGATTTTGGATAAAAAAGTGAATATTGGATGGATGATCTTGACAAACCTAATTGATTACATAGGCAATCAACACAACATTGTGACATTGCCTTGGAATTTGACCTTCCAACAAAAAAGGAAAATTTCCAATTGTGGTTTTCATTTCCAAGTGACACTTTAAGCAATATATATTATTTCCTCCAAATATATGTCGTTACTATCCTTTATTTAAGACAATGTGTAAATGACATAGAAATTTAAATAGCTTGTAATTTTATTTTCATATTATTCAGTTTGCAATTACTTTATGCATTGAAAATTTATGTTAGGGCGATTGCAAAAAACAATTGTCCTATTTGTCTCAAAATGGCCTATTTCAGTGAGTCCTGTGACTTTTGGAATATATATTTTTTAAATAAAATAAAATATGGATAATTTGTAAAACATTAAAAATACAATTTTTCTAGAATTTCAAACCTAGAAAATTTTATTTACAAAAAAAGCACGATGAAAAATACTAAGAAAATAAAGACTTTGTTGTTTGATTTTTAGGAAATAGTAAAGAAATTCAAAAAAATGAAATTCAAGAAAAACATTTTTAATAACTTAAGTATGTATTCTCCACAACCATTTTCATCTTTGGGAAAAAAATTGTGTTCTCTACACTTGCACAAAGATAGTGCATTTTGAGCACATGTGGAAGGTGGACACTTTATTATTCTTAAAAAATCTCTTTATGGCATTGTGTAACTTTAGTAAAACTTGTTGCATTCCAGTTTTGAGCTTCAAATTAGCATTTTTGGGTAAAAAAGAGGACCTAAAACCTCCAAAATGACCCAAAGTAGGCATCCAATTGGGGGCTATTCAAAAATAGTAATTTAAAAAAAAAATCAAAAATTCACGTAAATGTCTAAAATTACCACATACGCCTTCATTTAAAATTTCATGTGAAACCAGAAGACGAGACAAAATTTATGAGCAAAAAAACACTTATCTCAGGCCAAGGCGAGTAAATATAGGACAAGTGTTTCTTGCAATCACCCGTTACAAAATTAAAATTGTGATACATGAACATGGCTGTCACATATTATTTCAAACTCATGATTCAACACAACTCTATCTAAGGGAGGCAACCCAATTTTTTTTTTTTATCAAATAAGCAATTATGCGTATTTGGAGGGCAAGTTTTTAGAATGTGGAATTTTTCCCATGTACAACAATAGATTTTGGAGGGATTGCATATTTTTCCAAAATTTTATTTACATAAAACAAAATTACTGAGAATTTCTTAGTGAAAGATTCTCTTTGACCTATTATGGTGATATAGACCTTTTTATTTCTGACCATAGGCTAATTGCAAAATTGACCAAGGATTGATTGCAATATTGAGAGCCTTGCAACTAATCATAATGAGACACAACTACTTTAGGGATTGTGCCATAACTTCATGCGAAGACAACAGTCTATAGATTGGAAATGGGGGGTGATCAGAAATGGGTTGCCTCTATTATATTGAGGTGATTACACGTACATGATTCACCATGCATGCAAAACTCTATATGTGCCTGAATATAGAGTTACATATGYGAATTATATCAACAAACTTGCATTAAAATAAAAATTTGGACCTTAATTGCCAAGTGTATTTATTGATCAAAGTTGTCCTTGATTCCWTGAAGATCTTAAAATACAATGAATTTCAAGAGCTGAAAGATACAATACAAAGTGCAAACTAGAGGAATCATTTAGTTAGTGACAAAGTTATAAAAAAATTTTTTAACTAAAAGTGACACCAAAATAAATATAGTTGGATCCATGCTTGATTTTAATACTATTTCATACTATAAATTCAAGTAATAACTTAAAATCAAAACTCACTAAATTTTTATGTTAAATACTATTGATAAACAAAAAAGTGAAACTAATGAAAAATGTGAAATCCTAAAATTTGTGTAATTTTTGCATTTATATTATTTAATTATTGAGATCACTTTGAAGACTAGCTATTGAACTTAAACAATCAAGTTTTGTAATGAAATGTAATTATTGCACTATTGATATTCAGAGTACTGACTCTTGAACAACAGTTTTGAAAATTGCAAACAAATATTTGACCATATGACAATAGAATTAGCCTTCCGTAGACGGTAGCAATTTACCCCTAAAAGACCAAACTGTGTTTTTGGCAACATAACAATTATGGGCAACTCACCATGAAAGGAATTTTTTATTTTTTTCCTTTGAATTTTTCAAAGAACATGTGTCCAAGGATTATCTGTAAGGCGCAACAATTGTCATAATTTTTGACAATTTGACTGTATGGTAAAAAAGTTATTGCATGATATGTGATTTTCTTTGATCTTTGGGTAGGTCGGGCAGCTTAGGAAACTTCTTAAAAAATCATTTTTTGAAAAAATAAAAATTTATACAAGGAATGCTTTGAATCATTTCATTTTGATTAATGAGATAAAACTTATGAGGAGTTTTAGTATGAGGGTAGTAAGACCTTTAGAGAACTACCACAAAAACAAAAACTCCTCGTAACTTTTATCTCATTAATCAAAATGAAATGATTCAAAACTTCCTACATATATATAAATCTAGATAACCAATGTCAAATTTTTTTCTTCAAACTCATTTCTTAAGAAGTTTCTTGAGCTGCCCGGCCTATCCAAAGATCAAAGAAAATCACATATCATGCAATAAATTTTTGACCATATAGTCAAATGTTACGAAAATTGTTGCACCTTAACTTCTAAAGGCCCAAGGGTCATATTTTTGTCAAAAAACACACAAAATTGCTAAGAAAACAGAAAAAATACACGTTTAACCCCTAAAGTCCCAAGGCCATTTTTTTGTCGAAAACCACTGAAAATTGTCATTTTTGTTGCATTCATCCAAGAAAAAAAAATATATATATATTTTTTAAAGTCTAACCGTAGGATCTTGTACTTCACTTGTCTTAGGTCATGTGATCATTGGAATATATTAGCATTCAAATTTGAAAAAGAAAGCTTTTTTGAACACTAGCTTGCAATTTCAGATGACTTTGACCATCATTTGTCAAAAAAATTTGCACTATAGACTTTGAATTTAAAATTTTTTATGTTGAAGGATTGAGTTGAAAGTCTAGAAAAAAAACTTCAAGAAAAACACACTTGATTTTCGATCTTTAAAAAATGGTTAAGTAGGAGTAGATTCAAGATTGCAAGAAAAACTAAATGGTTAATAGCTCTGAGATGGGATTGAAACACAATAATCCCAATGGTGAGATTGTTCTAGAAAGTAAACTTCACCTTGTCCAACTATGTTTTTTGAAAAATTGTGAAAATTACATTCAGAAATGGATCCTATAAGTTTTTTTTCTTTGAAGATCCTTAGATTGCCCAAAAAACTAGATTGTCCATAATTTTCTCATTACTAGTCCAAATTAGAATGAATCAAAGCTTCAAATGTAGACAAAAATATATTAATTCAGAAAAAAAAAATTTAAATTCAATTTTGAATTTTTGCAAAAATTGTTTTGCTGCCCGCTAAGTTCAGTTATGGGGTTTTTGTGGTATAACTTTTGGTCTCGGGTAGAAATTGAAATGAAAATTATATTCCCACGAAACTAATCAATTTTTCTATCTTATGAGAAAATTTCAAAAAGTTTCATAAAAAATCAATGTCACGGGAACCCGCCCGAAATCCAAATTGTCTCTCGAGGGGACAATGAGACTTTAGGGGTTAAAAATCTATTAGTAGAATCTTGTATTTTACTTGTCTAAGATCAAATGGTAAAAATTTCATGAAGTTTGATTGTACAAATTGTAAGCTATTAGCATTCAAAGTTAAAAAAAAATAGTTTTTTTTAACACTAGCTTGCAATTTCAGATGACTTTGACCACCATTCTTTCCTAGGGGTGCATGTTAAAAAAACAACTTATTGAGTGCTTGATTAATCTATTTTCTACACCATACCTAGCTCATTTGGGGCCGTTGATTGCAAATATGAATTCAAATCTTTCAAATGTTTTGTTGCATGACCAAAATAACTAGTTCTTGTGTTTTCTTGAGGGATAATTTCAAGGATGAGCAAGGAGGTTAGTTTACTCAAAATGAATTGCCCCCCTCCCTTGTCCCCACAAGCCATTCCAGGGGTGCATGTAAAAAAAGACCCCTTTTTTGTGCCGTGTTTAGGGTATGTTCACTACCCCTCCTTGCTGATTTAGGGTCTCTGATTGCAAATATCAGATATCAGAATTTGCAAATTTTATCATCTGTGGAAAATAGAAAATTTCAGCGTTTTCCCTTGGGGACGAGTGAGGGGTCAGTTCACGGACCACCCAACATAAAGTTGTCACATATTTCACCAATAGATACTACTGACCAACTGAGACAACCACCAGTTGAAAAGGGTGAATCTCCCCTCTCCATGCGCCCCGCGTGGGATTCGAACCCCCAACGCGTGACGTGGAGCCCCGCCTTGCCTGACCTGGACCCCTGACGTGGACCCGTGGTCCACTCCTTATTGGCCCTCAATCATTCTAACCCTCCGTCGCAGGCGTGCCSGGAGTAGGTAGCRCYCGCCCGCCTGCGACGGAAGGATCCCCTTCGCAGCCTGGGCTTGCAGACCGGGCTTCCACCCAAACAACCCCGCTTCGTGGCGCTCGAGCGCAATCCATTGACACCAAGCTCGTCCAATTTCGTATCCAGATGGCGCCCCAGTCGTAATTTTAGCATCTCTTTSCGTCTCTCTATGTCCGTCTCTCCTCACATTCGACGAGCCCATAACTTCCCCATCATCCCGGCCAACCTCCGAATTGAAGAAGTCGAGTCTGCAGCAGTAGTGCCGGAGGAATCCCCGCATGTGCAGGCAAGGTCAATGATGAGATGATGTCAGTCTTCAGCAAGCAGCCAGCCAKCCAGCCAGGGTGTGGGACTAAGACTTATTAACCTAGCTTAGCTTGTGGAGGTTAGTTCTTCGCTTGCAACCACGACTATCCAGGATCTAAGCTTCGGGTGGGTTATCACGTTATGGCTATGGCGACCGATTCGATCTAGCAGGAGCGGCAGTCGTTGGTACTGAGGTTTTATTTTKACAGGCCTGCACGCAAATTCGAGTGCGACTTTCTCTAGAAGTGAGTTTCATTTGGGTGTCTGGGTTGCAGACTGTAACCCTAACTGATCCCTTCTCGAATCTGGGTGCGCAATTTTGCTACGGGATTCAATCTTGGGTGCAACAGAAATGGAGGCAGCGATCTTGGGGTTTGAATGGGGCAGGGAGGAGGGTGGCGTACTGCTGTTGCTAGCTGCGTAGGGGAGGGATTAGATTTGTCCACTGGATTCGAAGCAGCAGGCATTGGATTGTCCGCCCAGGGAGATCTGGTTCCGTGGTAGATCGGGTGTCGTCTGCTCGATTTCGTGAACCCTCGTGGTGCGTCATTCCTATCGCYGAATTGCTTTCCCAGGTGGACGGACTTGAATAATGTACGAGGAGGCGTGGGTGTACGGAGTTTGAATAAGGTTCATACTAGTCTTCATTGGACGACAGGCGCTCTTGGCGCGAGCGAGTGAGCCAGCGAACGCAGGTCAATTAGGTCGTTGTCCGTTTTTCGTCCCTTATTTCGCTTTGGGTTGTTGGTGGGTCTGCGTCGATGCAGAAGTTTGGTGAGCGGGCTGTGAATGTGCACTTACTAGTGGCGCTCCCGACGGTGCCCCCCACGCACAGCGACTTCGGGTGAAGGGGCTTCATATGGGTCTTGGCAATCCCGCTCCTCGGTCGATACCAGAGATTTCGTGTCAAGTCTTCGTGCGAATTTACGATTGCATAACGGTGCGTTCCATCTCTTCTTCTTTTCAGTCGGACCTGATGATGCGCGGGTCGAGTGAGTCGCCCACCACACGATCTCGCATCTCGCGCAGGGCTCAGAAAGCGGCGGACGGAATGAAGAAGCTCATGCAAGTGCCGTTCTCGTTGGCCTCCATGGAACGCAAGTGGCTGTCGCCCTTGGTCGCTACGGCCTCCCTCTCAATTGTGCTTCTTCTCGTGGGGATTTTCACACTGGGCTCCAGCGGCCATCGCCCTCTCCTCGGATTCAGTCGAGCCGACCTCACGCAGAGTGTGCACGCCATTACTGAGGAGGGTTCTCTGTCGGGCTTGCCGCGCCCTCCCAAGCTGGCGTACTTGATCTCGGGAACCATCGGCGACGGCCCTCAGATGCAACGCACGCTGCAAGCGTTGTACCATCCGCGCAATTATTACCTTCTGCACTTGGATCGGGAAGCGCCCGAGAGCGAGCGGGGCGACTTGGACCAGTACCTCCGGAGCGAGCCCGTCTTCCAGGAAGCGCAGAATGTGTTCGTGGTGGGGAAAGCGAATTTGGTGACCTACAAAGGCCCCACTATGATCGCGGCCACGTTACATGGGGCCGCTATCTTACTCCACAAAGCCAAGGATTGGGACTGGTTCATCAATCTGAGCGCGTCGGATTATCCACTCATCACTCAAGACGGTGCGTGGGATGCAAACGTTGGAAGTCATATTTTGTTGTGCCCAATCTTCACTTCGCATTTCGATGTAGACCTGTGTTCAAWTGATGTGTGTGAAGGATAATTTCTTAGAGTCGTATCTGAAACCTCTGCAGGCACGTGAAAAAATGCTTGGCTGTGCCCTGTTGTTTCTGATGGAATGATTTGTTGGCTGTGGGARTGCAGATCTTCTTCATGTTTTCTCGTACCTGCCGAAGGATCTCAATTTCATTGAACACACTAGCGACATCGTTTCCTGGAAAGAGTAAGTCTTTCTTCGATCTGGAAATTTTGAATTGTTGATGRAATAAGTTTCATTCGATAAATAGTCTCTGAAGCAGAAAGTACGTTGGTTCAAGACTGAATAGTGATGTTTGAATGATACTATTCCTTGAAAGTCTTGAGCAMAGTGTTTGTGATACTTTGCACAGTGTATGTGATAATTGCAGAGTGTGTGTGATAATTCACTTTCTTCTAAGTTCTTGTATCCATGGTAAACCGTATTGTGTAGATCTCTGTGTAGTCATTCTTGCATGGAGCACATGATAAATGTTGAGTATGTGTAATCCCTGGAGTCTGGATAGGTTCTGAATTGCACTTYACATGGTTGGTACGAATCGCAGAGATCAGCGGGTAAAGCCCATTATCATCGACCCTGGACTRTATCAGGTTGAGAAAAGYGACATCTTCTGGATGACACAGAGGCGAGCTGTGCCTGATGCATTTCGCTTGTTTACAGGTAAACTTCCCCCAAATTCCCGGAGTTACAATTCCCGGTGAGTCTCACTTTTGCCGATGTGTAATACACGGGGAACACGGGGAGAAGTGAGACTCACTGGGAATTGTAACACCGGGAACAGAATATGAGCCCCCTGTGAAACTGGTCATTTTCTTCTTAGACTAGAAAATAAGAATTGTGAGCGGGAGTAGTTTTGCGTACATGTTCTAGAACTTACGCAGTCGATACAATCTTTTTTTATGAACTACTTCATACCTTTTGCAATCCAGTTCTGTTTCACAAATTTTGAGCATTCGTGCTGATACTGATTGTTTGGGAAACAGGCTCAGCATGGGTGGCACTGACGCGCTCCTTCATGGAATATTGCAATGCGGGTTGGGACAATCTCCCACGCACAGTACTGATGTACTACGCAAACTTCGTGTCGTCGCCAGAAGGTTATTTCCACACCGTGCTTTGCAACAGCGAGGAGTTTCGCAACACAACTGTGAACCACGACCTCCACTTCATTGCATGGGATAACCCGCCCAAGCAACACCCACTGAGCCTCACTCTTGACTTCTTCCACGCCATGAGCACAAGCGGAGCGGCGTTTGCTCGGAAGTTCGCGARGGATGATCCAGTGCTGGACAAGATCGACCAGGAGCTTCTGAGACGGCCGAAGAACAAGTTCTCTCCGGGGGGTTGGTGTGTAGGCTCAGGTGACGATCCATGTGCAGTTCGGGGAGATTACACTTTGTTGAGACCTGGGCCTGGCGCACAAAGGTTCGAAGATCTTGTTGTGCGGCTCCTTTCACCGGATAACTTCCGGACACAACAATGTACTTCTGTTTGAACCAGCAGCAGCATTGACAGCCAGTTAGGTTCTTGTATGCAGCTTAGCGAAGCCCAGCACCCTTCGGAAGTGCTTGCGGTGAGGACCGCATCTGCGTACATCATTGGTGGAACTCCTAAACCTCGAAGATGACGCCCAAGTAGCTGCTGCCTCAACAGGCACGAGTTTATGATTATGGACGTTAAACCCTGGTTCTTGCGTAGTGTCTTCACATGCGGATAGCTTGCTTTCCTGACGAGATGGAATTCCTTGGAAAAGGGTCAGAAGGGCTCATGGACCACGACAATTTTGTGCCTGTTGGTGAACTGAGGCAGGGTTGGAAAGTACCCTTTTTTCCCCATGCACCCTGGACTGGTCGATTTAAGCATTTTAAGGTCTCAAGCTGCAAGCAATCAAGACAGATTTTTCTCGAGGAAGTGGCAGGTGGACTCCCCCGTTTAGTCTGAAAATCTGCCTGATACTATTGAAGCTTTCCCTATTCGTACAGGGTTTAGTCAAAGTGTCAAAAACACAACTCCACTGCAAGATTCCGTATCTATTTGATGCGTCACATGTTATGCTCTCGGACGAGAGGAACTTGCAGTTGTATGTCGGATTGAAGTGTTGAGTAGAGATACGGAGCATTGCTTGGGTTTGGCAGAGATGCTTTTTTCCCACATTTTTGATGTACATCTTGTACATCTAGCTGATGAATTCTTTTAAGTGCGATTGGCTTGTTGGATTGTTCACTGCACGAAATTGTACCTCGTATACTGTTCAAATTTTGCCTTTATATGAGTTCGTTTGTTCGTGGATCAATTTTCTGGATCGGCATTCACACGAGCATATAGTTGCAATTGGGAAGCTCCGAAGCACGACCTATGAGGGCTAAGCTTGAATAGTTCCTCTTCATTTCAGAACTAAATTTAAGATAGATGTACTTGTTTTAGGATAAATGTACTTGATTCGTCATATATGTACTTGTTTCAGGAGATGTGTGCCACTTGGATAACAAAAGAATTTTACTCCTGTAGATTCAAGTTCTGAAATAAAGAAGTGTACAGTACTGTACAGTACCATCCAATAAGTCTTGCAACCCCAATAAGTCTTCTTGCAACCCCAATAAGTCTTGCTACCCCCAGTATGAAGTCTTTCAAACTTTTCTTTTTTAACTAAATTTTAAAAATATCCTATCGACACTATCCTATTAAATCTACTGCTTTATAGAATCTTAACCAACATGTGAAATTTTAATGTCCAAGAATAGGAACTCCATTAGCGGTGAATTATTTAATTTGTTTTTCACGGGTTTACATAATAATTAATTGAAAAATAATTGTGATGATTTTTTGAGATTTTATTGCACATTTAATTAAGAAACATCATTGTCTACATCTTTCATGTTACAAAAACTCACACTATCTAGATAAATTTTTTTTCTATCTGGCTTTAATGAGTTTTGCAATCTTCTTTCATACACATTTAAGGCAAAGGTCATGAACTAAAACAAATTCAACAAACAATGTCAAATAGGGTATCATTAGAAAGCTATAGTATTGTAAAAACCTTATATAAGATAAATTTGACATTTTTTCTTGTTTACTAGCAACTATTTTGCAATAAAGTGGTACATCCACTACCATCAAGTACTACCACCTTAGGTTGCTATTTGAGCTTGCATTTGGTTTGGCCTTGTAGAAATTGACCTTTAGATACTTTCTTGAGGTAATCATATCTTCCCATGCCAAATTCACTAATGTTCACATTTGGTCTTTGCTATGGATCTACATCTTTTTGGCACTTGGTCTTTGACTTACTTCTATACATTTTCTATGGGATTGAGGTGAAAAGAATGTGGTGGCCATTCAATGAGATTTACACTATTTCATAATGCAAAGTTAACCAACACTATTTAAAATTTCACAAAGTTTGCTTATAGAACTCCTAGCAATATCACATACACAACTTTATAGACAAACATCAATTTTGCTCTCAAAACTTCTAGGCTAAGTCTACAATCAACAATCACTAGAAGCACGTCTATAGTAATGTTGGTCCTCTCAACTCTAAAGCCAATTGAAATTCACTACCTGTGATCTCATAATATGAGATTTTTGAAGTGTAGCATTGTGATTTTAAACTAAACTTATTGTTTTCAAAACCAACCACATGTTACAAGATAGATATTTCTAAAAAGTGGAATGAGTCACAACAAGGTACATGACTCACCTTGTCCAAAGCCAAAAATCTCAATCAAATATCTAAATCTACTTTCCACAATTATGTATTGTAATTAGAGTGTTTGCATTAGAATTGAGAAGGGGTTGCAAGACTTATTGAAGGCCAGTGTTTAGTCCCCTACAAAAAGGTTGTTGCCCCTCATTTGGACCCTTCAAATTACTTGGCATTACTAATAATGAAGTTGAATTTTTTTGATTCCCTCAATCAACATTTGTTTCTTACGCAATCCCCCTCAAGCATACCGAATTTTTTCGGTTTCAAAAAACCCAAACTCCATGTGACTCGTGTCTTGCAAAGGTTGTGTTCCATGTTTTGGAACTTTGGATATCTTACACCTAGGATCTTCTTCATTTCTGAGTCTTAGAGCCCATTACAGACCAAAGGTGTGTTCACAAGTAATGTTGGGGTCAGGGGTGATGTTTGTAATGTGAATCTAGTCTAGAAATAGGTCTAAATTTGTTCCTAAGACCCTGGTGAATTTTTTTCATTTTTTTTCATGGTTTTACATGAAAATTCACAGAAAATCATTGGTGATGAATTTATTAAATTTGATTGTAGGGATATGTAGGTAACATCCATACTTACATCATTCCTTCAACAAGCATCTCCAAAAGAGTTTGACAATTCCCTATATAGAAAAATCAATGGGGGCATGAATAGTGCTCAAAATTTGATATCTTGTTATTCTAATTAGATTTTGGTGTTGCAACAAAGTCTTGACTACATTTCAAGGGTTTTCTACAATGGATTAGGAAAGTCAAATTAACTTCTTCATACTATGAGCTTGCCTGCACTTCTATAGAAATTATTGTATGATATTCTAGTACTCTTCACTACAATTCCAGTGCATTTTGTGCTTTGGAAATTTGTCCATTTTTTTGTGAGCTAGAGCTTTCTAAAGTTCATGAACTTTTTGCTAGTTGAATTTCCCTGGGAAGAAAAATCATAAGATTATTGGACTTGACCGTATATTCTAACCAGTGCAGTTAGATGGGGGTCTACGTTTGAGTGCACGCACCTCAACCCCTTAACCCTTTAGTAACCGTGGTTGATCTTGGGGGGAGCGCATGTTTTGAGTATTCACTTTTAAAAGGTAGTATAAGAAAAGTTGCAAATTCGATGAATATGATCTCACCTTACAAATTGAGGCTACAAGATATTGGCGACATGCCGTAGAAAAAGAAAGATGATCAAGATTCCATTTAGACATGATCAAAGATTGAAGTGAGAAATGAGTCTACCGCAACCAAGCAAAAGAGTGCCTCCCTAATTCATGCAAATCTTTGAATTTCATAATTTAGACAATGGTGAGATTGCAAGGCACCATTGTCGCCTTCAAATCTTGTGTGTTTTGAAAAAATTGCCCAAATTGAAGCTTGTTTGTGTATTTCATAGGCCCACATAGATTCTTTAAAACTGGCATAGCTAGCGCGTTATTGCATGCCTTGCCACAAAATTTGGTTTAGATTGAGCGTCTGAAGATGCTTTGACTCCATCATTACTCTTTGTATTTTTCCAAATTAGGTGTTTATTCTATTCTTGCAACAAGCGTTTTGTCCAAAATTCCACTAAAACTGGGTCGACTGGTCAGAAAAAGCTTAAGGACCAGGCCTTCTCTTTGTCAAAACAAAGAGAAATCTGCCATTATTATTACAAAGAGGAAAATACCATGAAAATTGATTTTTATGCATATCTGAACACACCATCTTGTACTAGACTAGTTTAAAAATGTGTGGGAAATTTTTTAGAAAATTTGACTACATTTATTGAAAGATATTTGCGTCTAGTTTGGAGCAGTACCATTATTACAAACCTTACTAATTTCCTAGATGGTGGAGGGTGTTATTTAAAAGAAACTATAAAAAATTGCCAAATTTTGGTGCATTTATCAAATTTGAGAATTAAACCTTTTATTTTGAAATCCAACCACGAAAAAGATTAAAGATCATTATTTCAATGTTTGAAAAAAAAATTAGCCCATTTGAAGACATGGATTGCAAGATTATAATGTTTAAAAAGCATGAAAAAGTTATTTTTCAACCCTACAAAATAAAGACGATAGATTCCAAGCCATCAATAAAAAAAAGAATTCTAATATAAAAAATTGAGCTTCTACATTGAGTACAACTTATTAGATATACTCATGCAAATTGTTTACAATTAACCCCTAAAGGACCAAGCTGCGTTTTTGGGCAACATAGCAATTTTTGGCAACTCACTGCAAATGGAGTTCTCATTATTTTTTTTGAAGTTTTTTCACAACATGTGCCCAAGGAGTAACTTTAAGGCCCAACGATTTTCATAAAATTATTAAAAAGTTATTGAAGGATATGTGATTTTTTTAAAATTTTGGACATCCAAAGCAACCCAAAAAACTTCTTTAAAAATCACTTTTGAAAAAATAAAAATTTGAAATTGGTTCTTTTCAATTATACATAAGTGGAAAGCCTTGAATCATTCCATTTGGATTAGTGAGTAAGAGTTATGAGGAGTTTTAGTTTGTGGATAAGGTTGTTTTTTAGAGACTCCATACTTATCCACAAACTAAAACTCCTCATTACTCTTAGCTCACTAATCCAAATGGAATGATTCAAAGGTTTCCACTTATACATAATTGTAAAAAATCAATTTCAAATTTTTATTTTTTCAAAAGTGATTTAAAAAAAAGTTTTTTGGGCTCCTGGGCTGCCCAAAGTTCAAAGAAAATCACATATCATGCAATAACCTTTTAACAATGTAGTCAAATGTTATGAAAATTGTTGGGCCTTAAAGCTACTCTTCATACACATGTTGTGTGAAATTTCAAAGAAAAATAATGAAAACTTCATTTGTAGTGAGCTGCCTAAAATTGCTAGGTTGCCAAAAAAGTCAACTTGGTCCTTTAGGGGTTAAGGGATATACCTTTCTCCTATCACCCTACAATATATTGAAGCCAAGTAAACAACAATACACTAGCCATTTTTTGATGATTTCTTGTGTATTGGAGAATATTTTATTTTGGAATTTTTATGGTGAAAATATAAAACCAAAGATTTGGAATACATGGAAAAAATTCAAACTGTTTAAGGTTACAAATTGCACAACTACAGCATTGAAGTTATAAAAAACCATTTTTTTTATTCAAAATTTTCCAACATAACAAAGTTTGACTCCTTTTACAATATGATTATAGAAACAATTTTTTTTCTTATAATTTCATAGCATACAATATTAGTTACATTGATTTCTTATTAAATTTCAAAAGCAGATGTGTAGTTTAGTAAGATTCCTAAACTACAAAAACTATCCTACTTTTTTTAGGCAACACAATTTCTCACTCGGACATACAATCACATTTTTTTTCACCTTCTTGCAAAGATGATTAGTGTATCAATTGTATATCAAAATTTCACAAACACCCATTCAAAGTTAACATTAGAAAAAATCTAAGGCTTGCAAGAGGTCGTAGGAACGTTTTTTTTGGCAGGCCCAATGTGCTATTATAGTAAAAAAAACTAATTTTAAAAAAAAATTTAATTTTAAAAAATTAAATTAAATTAAATTTTTTTTAAATTGATTAATTCTAGAAACAAAGTTTTTTGAAAAAAAGGTTAAGATGACATGTTGCTGATGTGGCATAAGTAGTGCCACGTCAAATCCAATTTAATATAATTTAAAAAAAGAAAAAAAGAAAAAAGAAAAAAATTGCATCGGGGGGGGTCAGATTCGCAGCCTCCTGCAGGCCTGAAATTTTTTCTAATGCTTTGTAGGAACCAATCTAAACATTTAATTTTATGTTTGATTAGTGAACAATTACTAGTTGTCCTTTAGGGGATATAAAAGGGAAGCTCTATAATAACTATTTTCGTAGTTTTGGATTATAAAATTATTTTGTTAGATAATTTGGTTCCTTGTGATAATGAGTGTGGGTTATAAAATGCCTTTGTGAGTGAATTGGAAATATCTTGTTTGAGTTTGTAATAACATATAGTGGGAAGCCTCCCATGATGTGAGAACTTGAAGGCATGAGGGAGGAGGGCTCTTACTTAGTAAAGACATAGCAATGGAAGATAAATAAGTAGTGCCTAGGAGTACAACATGCGCCACTCTATACAATAGAACCTTTCTAAGTTGCTCCTCTATAAGCCAATAAACCTCTATAAACCAATGTTGACATAATTGTCCTCGACTTAGCCACATTACAAAGGTTGTGACTAAGTCTAACCCTCTCTTAATCCCTAAATGCCTGAGCAACCATATTTCGGTCGCTATCCGACTTCAGGCAGAATTTTTGGGCAAAAAATAACTTCTTTTTAATTTTTTTCCAAAATTTTGGGCTCTCTTTCAACATTTGTATTCAAAACTAAGATCTCTACAATCAAACAAAAATTATAAGTGAAATAGCACAAAATGTTAGAATTTGCCTAATGTTGAAAGTTTTATTATTTGGTGAAAGAGTTGGTGTTCTCATTATTAGATCTTATGCGTTTTCTTACAAATCAATAGTAACCACAATTTTGACCAATCAAATAAAAATTCAAATGCTAAAGATAGAAATTGTAATGTTGGTGAATTTTTCGAAAATTATATCTTTAAAAAATTCATTCAGAGAGGATCTAAAAATACTTTTATAATTTTGATTGCATAGATATTTTCTACTTTTTGTGCTTTACATTATCTTTTTTGATGCAAACTTCAAAAAAATGATAGAACTTACATTTTATTAAACATTTGTGTTTTGCCCAAACCCCTTGGACTTTTAGAGATTGACCAATAAAACTCCATAAATCAATATGTCAGACTAGTCCGGACCTATTGAGTAATGGAGGTTCTACTATATAATCAAAGGATATTCCCATGCAAGCCCGGTAGCTCAATGCTTATCACTCAAGGGAGTTGATTGCTTTCCAATTTGTGTGGAGCATTTCATTGGAGAAGGCTATTTTTGTTTTTATTGTTGACTTACGGATGTGAAATGGATAAAACAATGCAGAAAGTGTTGTAAGGTAAAAGAGCCCATTCTGGACCAAATGGGGGGTTTGCCCTCATGTCATTGCTGAAATTTTCTAATTTTTGTTCCACTTAAAGGCTAGTGATAGAAATGGCAAGAGGAATTGAAATTATATTTTTTTTGACAAAGTGTAAATTTGTTATGAATTTTTGAGGTGTTCAGCCCATCATGGCCTAAAAGAGCCTGTAGTCTATCCCAAAACCAACCAAAACTGTATCCATAACGCTCATCTCACTCACCTATAGCGGTCACAATATTTTCTATTATAGGAGACATGAAAAAGTCACTTCCAATAATGAATTAACACTAAAAAGCTAAAAGTTCCTATTGTGGTCACTAATCACTCCATTCCAGTTAGCTAAGACATTGATTGTGGCGCAAATTTGATTCACTGACAAAAAACCATAACAAGGTTGGAAGAAAACCATAATGGGGTCATTCCTAAGAATCCACAATGGGTAAAAAGTCCGGAATGGGGTGTTTTACCTTGTATTGTTTGCTCCTGTTAAAATACTAGAAGTGGTAGTGTATTCTATTTTTGCGCTTTGGTATTGAGTGTGAGTTATATCCTAACCTCCAAAAGATGAGCAAGTCATTGTGGAAATCAACCTATTATTTTGTTTGAATTATTTCTATAAAGAAAACCAAGAGCACTCATTGAGGTCAAACTTTTGTGCAAGACCTCCCGTTTTCACACAAATTTCTAAGGATGAATATGTGCACTTATGTTTTATATAGAAGGATTCTTTGTCATCCATTAAACACTTCTAGGGTTAGTAAAGTCTTTCTAGGGTTAAGTGTTTCAAGTTTGCATAGTGTTTTGAAAAGTAATATTTGCAAGAGTGTGAATTCAATAAATTGTAGGGTATGTTGTTTTCACAGTATTGTAGAGGGTGACTAATAGAATGGTCGGTAGTTTTATATAGACCATGTCAGTAGGATGTAGTTTGGCATCACATAAATATGTGGATGGGTCATTGGAAATGTATGGATGTAGCAAAGATGGAATTGCATATTGAGGGATTCATTTTGTCTTGGAAATGTATGTCCACTATTCATGAGCGTGTAACATCACAAGGTTGTATTAGAGAGGAGCAATTCTCCTAGTTCTTGGACTACTTTGTTATGTTGTTGAATTCATGGTGATTTGAAGTGCTTTTCTTCACATATAGCTATGTGTTGGTTTGGTGGAGATGGTTTGGTGGAGATTGCATAGTGTGCATGTTGTGGACGTATATTGAGTAGGCTAAAAAGAATGATTTTGAGCATATCCCATGTATTATTCATAAAATAAATAAATTTGTAATCTCTAAAAAYCCTATGACTAATTTATCCTAGAATGTATCTTCAAACTGTCATTYTTTAGTGTRTGGAGAAAAATAAAATAGMWAGTTTGTTTGTTTTTGAAATCTAATTATACCAAATCATACAAAGTATCAAACTTATGGAAATCCSTAGAGCTTTTAAAAAAATTGGCTATGTAGATTGCTTGATTTTAGCTATCAAAGGTTTTTTCAAACTCTCATGTTTATCTTTCAATTCTTTCATAGAAAAATGAGTATTTCCTAGAACTTATAATGAGAGACTTGATCTTTAGTATACAAGTTTTGAACAAAAAAACTCAACAATAAATATTTCATATTCATTCTAAAAAATGATGCAAAACAAAAAGAGGTACAAAATATTAGTAAACACAAATTGTTAAGAGCTTGCATTTAGATTTGAAAATTTTCAATCCTAGTGGTAATAATGTTTTAATAAGAAATTTTCACCTTAAAATTGTTTTATTTTTCAAATATAATGAGGATTGAGTTCAAAAATGAACTTCTAACTATTGTTYATGAGAGAACATTCYATGACTATCCATACAATAAAACTCATAATTTTGCTAGTCATTGTTGGTCCATTTTCTTATGCTAGGACAAACTTCCATAGTTCCATAAGGATTGTGTTTTTTTTAAGATCACCATTTTTCAACCCTTGAGCGTCGACTCCGTTGAGGCATACATTTTGTGTCCAATGGATGATAGAAAATCTCTTTGTATGGAACAAAACTGCAACTATTCATACTCAAATATTTTTGTGGAAAGGGGAGATCTTCTACAAAAATGAAAGATTTTCACGGTCATTAGTCCATCCTTTAACCCTCGAATGCTCCCAGGGCTATTTTGGGGCTTTAGGATGACAATTCAAGGTCCTGAGAAGAGATTATAAGAGTTTTTTCATCCTTTTTTCTCTTGACCTTTCATATTGAGTTACAAAGACAATCCAATTGGTTTTTTAGTTTAATTAGTGTTTGCTTTCATGTAGGTGAGAAGTAACCTAAAAATGGATGGCAAAATTTGTTATTTTAGTGAATTTTGAGAAGTTGCTGCTCATTGTTCTAAATCCAAATTTTTCCAAATAAATGATATTTTTTGAGTTTAAGACTAATTAACAAAATGCAAGTCATCTACTATAGTTTCTACTCCAATTCGAATTTTGGAAAAATTCATAATATTTTATTGCAGTTTGAACTTTGGATGTATTTTCAATGTCCACTGTATTCTAATTATAGAATGACATGGAAATTGAGTTTACACCATGATGTTTGTCACTATAAATATAATATACAGACATGGTGAAATTTCCAGATCTTTTGAAATAATTTTCTATTTAATGTGATTTTCTCCACTTTTTTTCAAAAAATCTCATAAAAGTCAATTTCCCTCTAAAAAATCTAAATTTTCTATGAAGTAAAGAAGGCATGTAATATCATCTTTGAAAAATAAACATAAAATCTTTCATGCTTATCTATTTGTAAAATGGTAACAATATGAGTGATGAACAACGATAGTTATAGGTCTGTCCTTTAGGGGTTAAGGGATATCCTCTAAAAGACCAAGTGACACTTCAAAACTGAAGTAGTCATACAAAGTCAATTTTGTTTTGATGCTCACAAATTTTGATGCAAGGTGTTAACATATAACTTACCCCTTAGTGGGAGTATAATTTTTTTTCCAATTAGGTGTCAAAATCAAAGTAATGTTGTTCCAAAAATTTGGATAGCTTAGCCCTATAAAGATGATGCGGACCGCACTGGTCTAATGGATGACTTCATTGTTAACCCTTGAATGCAGCGGTGGACAAAATTGCAACTTTTCATTCTCAGTATTAGGAGAATAGGAGTGGAAAGGAAAGCTCTTTTCTAATACTTTGACTTCCAATGAGTATATTTGGCTTTTCAAAGTAGATGATGTCACACAGTATGCATGGCCGCCGGTCAGTCCTTCAAGGGTTAACTATAGAAAAAGAGAATGCACCTATTGGTCCAAGAATCATAGAATTTGGTGACTACCTTAGTTATGAGGGGGCTGCGTCCTTACAAGGTTAAACAATTTGGACATCTTTTGCTAAACCCCTCATCAAAATCTTAAAAATTTAGCATGTATGTAACTACTAAAATATGGCATTTTCAAAAACTAATTGAGTCCCATAAACTAAGTTGGTCCTCTAAATTACAAGATAATTGAGTTTAAAATAAGGAAAATAAATTTTCTACACCATGCTCAATTAGATTTTTAGGCTTTAATTTTTATAAACTTAAAATTTTTCCAAAACAAAGTTTGAATTTGTGATCATGTATGTTGAATAATTGAAAAATTGAGTTGAAAGTCAAGGGTGAAAATTAAAAACAACTTAATTTTCATTATTAAAGAAATTGCTCTATTGAATAAATACAAGAGGAGGAAAAAATGAATTGTTAATATTTATAAGATGGAATTAAAATACACTAATTCCAACAATAAGATTCTTCTAGTAAGCAAACTCATCATCCATTGTTGAAACTTCTTTCTTTTTTAAATTATGAAAATTAAGTAAAAAACTGAAATCCATAAGATATTATGCAAATAAAATACTCTAATTGCTTCCAAAACATCTCTCCTTAATTTTCTTTATCACTAAGGTAGGAGGTCCTAAAATGGAACATGCTCTCGAGGTACATTTTGCACTCTCCAATGTACAAGCAATCTACATTTGAGGAGGTGGTCCATTTTAAAGCCCATTGAAATGCACTTTTCTGGAACTTCAAAAATTCATAACTAATTCCACAATTCTCCAAAAAATATAAAACGAATTGGGTTAGATGCTAATTCCACTTGTATTTGAAGGAAAATTTACTGAAAATTATTTCAGGCAGTTATACCTTGCCAAAATTCAGCTTCGAGATGGACCATTTCTGGACCTCCTACTTTTAGTACAAATGGAATGAATAAAAGCTTTCTATGTAGACAAGAAGCATTTTCTATGAGATTCAACATGTAAACAAAATGTAAACAAAATTATTTTGAATTTTTATGATTTTCTTTTTGTGATGCTTTTAGTACCTATAAAATGTYTTTTTTTCTTCTTCAAAATACACGTGAAATATTCTCTGAATTGAGGTTCAGTTGAAAAATAATTATGAATCCGATGAGTGTAAACATACAACGACCAAAGGATCGACAAGAGGTCACACAATCAACGGTTGTCCTGGCGTCCAATGACGTACGTGAATGACTTGGCTTTAGTTACCACAGAGATGTGTGCAAGCAAATGCATGCACTGTATATTGATAAAGAAGCACTCCAAGAGCTCCGGTTTGACACCGCTCTGAACTCTCAAAGGTAAGTTACTACGAAGAGCTATCAAGACACAGCAACCAGGATAAATTCCTTCGGCAGTGGCGTTCTCGACTGTCCGCTTCAAGCAGTAAAAATAAGACTCATAAAAAGAAAAGGCTCAGGAGTCCGTGTTGCAGAAAATAGAGGACCCCAAAACTGCTTCTAAAACTCTAAGGTTCCAGTTCCCAAGCCTAAAAATAACTCAAACATAACGAACTGCTCTCACCAATCGACACATAAAAGTGCGTACAACCAACATCCGGAAGTCGAGTATTCTGCCAGACAGTCACCTAACTTCTAAAAACTCATCTAGATCTAAACTAGTGTGCAGAACACGCGTGTTTCGCTCTCTCATATACTTCTCTTAAGAGCTGTGTCGAACACAAAAACCCATGCATAGTTTCCTCCATATCAACACCTTCAGTTCCACAAGTTACTCTCTCACGCCTGWCACGATTTTACTCAATCCGTTCAGTTGAGCGTATCCCATTAAGTAATAACCTCAGTGATTCAACAACCAGTAAATATAAATTTAGGATACCTTTCTCATGGAAAGGAGRGACGAACATGGTCGATGCGCACAATGAACGCTCTGCTCATCTAGTCATCCTCATCATAATCACCGTACTCTCCATCTGAAACTTCGTCGAACGTACGCATATCCAGCTGGTATCGCAAAATACCTCCAATACCTCCAAAACCTCGGCAAAACTGCGATCCTTCCTGTAAATCACGAACAGAAACAAAATTCCCACAGTTGAATATGTAACACTCCTCCAGGTTAATGCCATCATGAGGGCAAAGTAAGTGAAAGTAATACTCAATAAAAGCAGCAAAAGCTGTCAAAAATAGTATTGCTGTCCGGCACAAACTACRAAGGTATACTACCACTCCAGACATCCCTCTCTTAACGCACCTGTGACTTGTTCGTCACAAACTCTAACGTGCAGCCAAAGCGCTTGTACTCGTTGGCAAACCACTCCAGAAGGGACAGCTTTTCCTGAACCTCCAACTCTGCCTGGGTTTCAGCATCCCTGAAGCTGGACCAATTCAGCAAGAAAACAGTCAGGCTACTGATTCCGTGAGAACTACTAAAAATTTTAACACCTTCATACATTCARATTGTAAGCCATTTCTCTTAAACCACTGCCCGAACTAACCAATACAAGAAAGTGCGAGAAAATTCTAGGTTATAAAGAAAATGATTCCGTCGACTGACCCTCAACTGACCCTTGACTTCCAAAATGTGGATARAAATGTTAAAATTATGCTGCTCTGCTGGCGTATCACTGAACTGCCAAGCTTTGCACAGTAAATTTGGGTCAATATTGAAAGCTAGCTTGTGGCATACGTTCGTGCAACAAAATTACAGCCATCCTACAAACTAATACCCAGACAGCTGCCAGGATCTGAACTTGTCTCCGTTGCAAAATAAATTGATTTCCATATATAAGCGGTATCCTAAATATAATCGTAGTTCGAGATCGCAAGCACTTCTCGGTATCCTCGCTTCACTACAAGAAAATACAAATAGATCACTCACTCTCTTAAAGAAAATTTTGTCTCCAAGCAAATCACCGACTTTAAGCTACAGTAGGGGCAGCATATCTTCTTACTTAGATTGGTCGACTTCTTGTTCTTTGCTCAGATGCTTGATCACGAGTTCCCCAGTGACTACGTTCTTCAGAACGTATCGATTCGTTTCCAGACTCTCCCACACGATCAAAGTCTCCACGGCGCCCAACTCCAGAGCCTTCAGCGTGTCGTCGACCCCAAAGACGTACTTCCCGGTATCCTGGCTAATCTCATCGAAGTACTTCCCTATTAACCTTTTCTCCTGGATGAACTTCACGTTCGCAAGAATCTCCGCTGACAGCTCGATGGCTTGGTTAAACCCGTTATCTCCACCGTAAGACACGTCCACCACGTTCAGTACCTTGGCTTGCAGCCGAGGGTCAAACATATCAGACTGACTAAGCTCCGTCTTGAAATCGGCTGAACCGGCAAGGATCAGACCTGCATAGACACAGCCAACTGCATCAGGATCCTGGCCTTGATTTCCTAAAAACACTGCAACACAACATACCATCGAAGATCTACAATTGTTCTACGACTTCTACTGCAAGAATCCGAGCTGATCAAAGACGCCACTTCGCGGGTAAGTGTCATGCAATTCACAACAAGCGAGCTAAATCCAGAATCCCAGCTCTGACGGAAAAACAGCAATCTGGCAACTGCCATAACACCCGCCTTCCAAACCGCCGTCGTACCTGACACATTAGGCTGACTTGTTGCTGGATTGATGTAAAACTGAGTCGCCAGCTCTGCGGTTTTCCTCACGTAGTTGTGTCGCTTCTCCATTCGCAAACGGGCGAAACGCAGCGCGGACTGCCCTCCTCGACCGTGCTTCTTCGGCAGATCCACCGTGAACTTGTGCAACACTTCTCGTGTGTTCCCGCTCAGAGTCCCGAACAGAGTACCATTACCATCCATAATGATRAATCCAAACTTGTCATCGGACTCCAACAGCTCATTCAACGCTTCAGTGTGGAATTTGTTGTCGCAGAGGTACAGGGAAGCATTAATGGGCTTAAATGGCTCGAAATCGATCGTCACCTACAGAAGAAAATGTGTCTTGAAGTCAGACTTCGTCCACAAACTGGAGTGACCCACATGATCTCCCATGATTTCACAAACAGGAGAAAAAACAAAATTACAAACCCTACCTTCTTCTCCTTGCCATCATCCGTGACAATTGTACCCGTGTACAAAAAGAGAATCGAAATTGTTGGCCAGGAATAGTTTAGGGAGAGGGGCCCATTTTGAGGAGGCAATTTTATGACCTCTAGAAAACTTATTTAAATGTTGGACTTTGAAATTTTTTGTTTGCTTTTTGTTTGAAGATGAGGCAAAGTTGTTCCTAAGCAAAAGTGTAAACATCATAAAACTAAGTGATAGAAATTCTAATTCATGACAACTTTAAAATTGTTCTTTTATTACATATGTGCATGGAAGTCCACCTTAATACATACATACATACACCACAAGAAAATGGGTACAAACGCAACTGCAGAAGAATGACTTCCTATCAGGAATGACTAAAGAATGATTGTTGCTCTCTAATTGCACTATTGTTACTTAAAAATTAGCAATCAAGTCATTTTCTAGTTGCTACTGCGACTCTAGAACGAGACTATCACAAGGTCTGGCTTTCATCCACAGTGTTTTGTTAACAGAGTCGTTGATAGAGTGATGTGGCCACAATGGTTCAAAATGCAGGAGACCTAAACGACTAGAAAATGACTTCTTGTCATATATTTTACTCCACTGTCACTAAAAAATTACTGCAAAGAGCAATATGCTCTAAAGAAATTTTTTAATAATAACATGCTAAAAGACAATTGGTGTATCACCTTGTTTTTCTTTTATTTCTTACCATGCGCTGAAAACGAACAAACCCGAAACCACACTAAAATTGGAAGGATTCAAAGCCTTCAAATTTCAAAAATTGATGCATACCTTGTAATTTCTTTTCTTCCTATAATTTTTTTTCAATCTTCTTTACAATTTCTTTTTGTTCTCTTACTCCTTTTTTTATTTTTTTCCTCCTTCAATTCTTTCTTTTTATATTCATTTTCTTCATTTTGTGAATTTTTTTTCCTCCTCCAATTTTTCCGTCACATTTATTTTTTCCTTCACATGCTTTTTTTTCCTTTGTCTCTCAACATCTATTTTTCTCTATTTCTTCTTTTTATTTCCATTTTTGAAATCTAATTTTTTTTATTTATACAAAAAAATTTTTATCATTTTCTTTCCTTACAATATCATTTGGCCTCTAGAATGTCTTTTGCTTGTTTGTCCTCTTCATTTTTGGATTTTTAGTTTTTTTATATGAAACCTATTTTTTCTCTTGTAATTATTATTATTTTGTAATTTCGTTTATTTGGGATCTTCCTTTGTCTTCTTCATTTTGGAAAATTTCCCTTCATCTAAGTCTTTATTTATTTTTAATGCACTTTTTTATATTTTATATTTGTTATAATTATCTTTTTCAAATCTTTCAATGTTTTGGTCTAAATGTTTTCCTTACTTAGAATAATGATGCCTAGCGAATGGATGATTAAATTATTAACAACGTTGGAATGTATTCTTCGTAAAATTTTGCAAATAGTATGATTTATGTAATCCCCAATCCATATGGAAGCAATGACTTATGACAATTACTGTCAATGTCATTGGACCACTTTTCATCAATCTAGACATTCAATTCATATTTGAAGTATTTGGTCTTTTGTCTCTCGCATTGAAAGATATTCTCAAGACTTTTTCAAGGCATTAGGTCATGTGGCTTCCATACGTAGTGACTATCTTTATTGATATTATAAAATGACTCTTAACAATTTCACTGTAACTGCAAAATTTTGCGTTACAATATTGCAT
This sequence comes from Pleurozium schreberi, assembly GCA_006891605.1. Classification (NCBI taxonomy): domain Eukaryota; kingdom Viridiplantae; phylum Streptophyta; class Bryopsida; order Hypnales; family Hylocomiaceae; genus Pleurozium; species Pleurozium schreberi. Next base: position 49,292 of record VACF01000145.1, read on the forward strand.
TGAGATGATGACATAGAAATGATTGCTTCACATCTTCTATGCTACTAGACTAAAAAAAGATGTTAGAAAATGCCAAAGAAAATATCCTATTCAATTCTTTTTTCCAAGTTTGTCCACAACTTTAGATTTGTGGCTCAAAATCTAAAAGAGATTTTTGGAGATAATACAGAAATTGATTTTTCATCTTTATTAGTTCAGATTTTTTTTTTAAATGCTAGTCTATAATACCTAAATGAGGTTTGAAATAGTACTTATAACACAATTTCTGCGTTTCATTATCCCACATGGTTAGTCTTGCCTCCCACCGCCCTACTAGTATAAAAGGCTTGTCATTTGAACACCTCTCTATACTTACATACCAAGTGGCTTTGGAAGCCATGCAATAAATTTGCTCAATATGGTGTACGGTGTGTGATGTATTGTGTATGATGTATGGTGTATAATGTATTGCTATGGAATTTTAAGAATATTCATATGCGATTGTAGAATGACTATTGCCTACAAATTTGTCACAATATTTTTTTTGCACACATCACCATGATTGAATAATGGTAGGATGTTTGACTTTCCACATCCCCAAAAAGTGATCAAAACCCTAAATCCACGTCTCTTCACAATGCTTGCGGATTGACTTGCTACGTGTCATTCCGTCAAAACAGCGTAAAGACTCCATCGCAACTTCTAAACAACTACAAAATGACTTCTGACGTCATTGTCCACGTCAGATTTTTAATGGATCTAATGTTACTTCAACATGACTGGCACTCTTTTTTCTAGTTTGTGTGATAAAAATTATAGATCAATCCAAGATGTACTATTTATTTGGAAGTAAATTAGAGATTGAAAAGCATTTTAGTAGAAGGAAGTTCAACCACATATGTGTTTTTTGCAACTACTTTTTGACATTTCATATACATTTTGTAGACACCAAGAGTCCATTGAATGATATTTTTTTTCACCAATGTGTTTTTATGTTGGTTTTGAAGCACTTTCTAGTTTGAAGTTTTTTGTTTGAATAGGTTAAGAAATAAAAATTTCACCTCCAAATGTATTTTTAGGAAATTTTAGCATCWTTTTTCAACACTAAATCATTGTAACCTTGCAATCTATGTGGCCAAATGACTCCAAATTTGATTTGHCTCACATGCAATACATACACTACAAGATTGTATGGTTGAGACATTTAGATCTATAATACTTCAAAAGCAATAATGTTATGGGATCCCCAAAGGCCTTTGGCTTTTAGGGGGCTAAACAAACAAACTCTTCATGTACAACCCTTAGAAAGGTTGGAATTATTTCCATGTCTTTATCCTCTTAGGTTAGATCCTCTTCTTTAGCAATTGAATAAWTGTCTACATTTAKTTTTTCATGAATTTAAAAAATATAACACATTAAAAGTCARCAATTCAAAAACGTTATAATATTAAAACATTAMAAAATAAAATTCATAAACTATGAAGTAACCATTTGGTCAATGAAAACTTAAAGCTCTTGGGGTTGAATTCAAGTTCAGTGGTGGAAATTCCCTTCATAAACTCTATCAATTTCATTTATCTTTTCGTTTCATGCTTCTAATTTTCCAATCCAAAATCCCATTTGCTTTTGAATTTATATAGAATTTAGGACTCGTTGTTCAATTTGTATTTGCAATTTCATTTCAATTCATGTTCCATATTTAAGAGTTTAACCGCCAAATGGTTTTGACTACGTTGTCACCAAAAACGCTCCAAAATTGCCATTTCTAATACAAGCTCCAAATTTCAAAATAAAAACTTTTTTTTGACACATGTAACCATAGGATCTTGTAGTATGCTAGTTCGAAAAGGTGYGRAAAAAATTTCAGAATTTTCCACCATGTAGATTGCAAGATATTAGCGTTTGAAWTGACAAAAATCATTMTTYTGGCCTTGYGAAGAACCAMGTAGCTGCACTTCACAAGGTCACATTTGTATGAAAAAATATCCAAAATGGTGGTTACTTTTTGGATTCATTCTTCAAGGCAAGTTGATTACATGTTTGAAAATTTTCAAATCATTTGGAATTGTATAACATATAGGAAAGAAACAGGAAGAAGAAAAAAGTAGAAAAAAGTAGAAAATGATTCTAAATACGAAACTATAAACACCTTATTTATGGAATTGAAAAAGGTCATTGCAAGAAAGACCAACCGGTTTTTGTAGCGTTTTGCACAATACTCATGATTTTTTGGGAGTACTGTATAATTAGAAAAAAAAAAGTTTAAAATTTTAAAAGTATGTTTAATGCATATTCCTTCAAGAAAAAGGTACCATAGGAAGGAAAAATATAGAAAAATTCTCTAAGTAGGAGAACTAGAAAAGTGAAAAATCTCATGAAAATAGGTACTTTGATGTTTTAATTTTAAAAAATAAGGAAAAAATATTTTTTTTAAATCTAAAAATTGTAAATTTGGGAAGATTTCATGGTGAAGAGATTTCACTAAAAGAATGATCTTAAAACCATTTTGAATGTTCAGAAGTGCGCGCGCAAGGGAGCCCTATTTGCATACGTGTAGAGGAGATAATATAATGTTTTTTTAAATCACCTCTAGTATATGCATGCATGCCTAGTGTGGAAATAGACCACAAAATTTTTGTCTCTAGATCATTAATTTTGGATACTCCCCAGTATTAAAAACCCCTAAACCGCAAAGTGTGACAAATTAGCTAAATCAAAATTAAATATAAAATGACTCTTAAAAATTTCTAAAAAATAAGGGATTTGATTACTATCAAGTTAGACATCTCCGATAAAAATTTCAAGTTTATTGGATTCATGCTCCAAAAGTTATAGCACATGACAACTTACGTCATTGCAAGTGTGACGCAAAATAGTACCGGTCTTTCTTGCAACCAATGGTTAAAATGTTATAATAAAACATTTCCACTTGCTATTTTTTTTCCAAAAAATATTTAAAATTGAATTAAATAATGGATTTCAAATTTTTTGTAGAGTAGAGATTCTATAACTACCCGCCAACGACCCCAAACTAAAACTCCTCATATGTTTTGATTCAATGATCAAAATAGAAAGATTTAAAGCTTCACACTTAGATATAAATCTAAAGAACCAATTTCAAATTTTTATTTTAAAAAAAATTAATTTTTAAAGAAGTTTTTTTTGCTACTTGGTCTACCTGCTAAACAATGAAAACTGCATATCATACAATAACTTTTTAACTATGTAGTAAAAAATTATGAAAATTGTTGGGCTTTGAAGGTAATCCTTGGGAAAATGTTGTGTGAAAATTTTAAAGAAAAAAAATGAAAACTCTATTTGTAGTGAGCTGCCTGAAATCATTATGTTGCCCAAAACCGCAATTTGAGCATTTAGGGATCAAATTGATTTATTTCCATTTTTCATTTAATTTTGATGTGTGCTTTCAATTTGCCAATCCCAAATTTTTGTTGCTTTTGGATTTATTTAGAATTTCGACCTTGTTATAGGATTTGTATTTACAATTTCATTTATGTTCACCTTCTATATTTAACCCTTGCAAGATGAGGCAGACGTTTTGCATCCTTTGGATGACAAAAAACTCATCTGGTGAGTGGATACTTTCCAATTTTCATCCATTCTTTTTGTGAAAGTGACCACATATGTCAATCACCATGAGAAGTCAATTTTTGTGTGTTTTTAACCCCTAAAATCCCAAGGCCTTTTTTCCATCAAAAACCACTCAAAACTGCCATTTCTAAAGTAAAGAGCCAAAAAACAATTTAAATGTTTTTTTGGAATATCTAACCATATGATCTTGTACTAGACCTGCATAAGATTGTGTGATTGCATATATGAGTTTCTTTGGATCTTTAAGCACATTTTTGTTTAGGGGAAGGCATGTATTGCAAAAGGTCTTAACATCATCATGGAGAAATTTTTGGAATTAATTGCACCTCAAAGAGTGGAGAGTCCAAAATATTCATTAGATGCTTTCTCAGGCCTCTTAGAACTGTGGAAACTCTAGGAACTTTGTTACATCTGTAAGTTGATGTAGTCGAGAGACTACCACGTCAAATAATAATATCTAATTAATTTTTTGATAATTTTTGAATTTGAATTTTGAATTTATTTATTTATTTATTTATTTAATATATAATATTATGATAGCATACAACATGTCACAACAAAGGGAATGGGATTGAAATGGTCTTTTAGAGCCCTCAAAAAACATCTAAGAATTCATGTATATAATTTTCTTTGTAGAACTATATTATTCACTCATAGAGTATTTTGATTTTTCAAACAACCATAATGCTATAAAATCCATTCACAATTTTCTTTGTAGAACCATAGCAGTCCTTTGCACTTGAACAGAAATTATGATTCCAATCTAACATTTCAAAAAATATATGTTTTTTCAATGTATGTTAAACAATTCATTGTATAATACCAAGGCATGAGGACCTTTAGGTATAAAGAACCAAAGAGTTAAAATTTTGAACAACAATTAAATGAATGCGAACACGTCCCATTCACAATAATAGAATTTTTTATTATGTCATTCATCCAAATGTTTTTGGATTTTTCTTGCTAGGTATTTAATATTTTTAGGATATAGATTCTCAAAATTCTTTGTTGCAAATTTTTGATAGTTTAAAGAACACATCGAATATATTCCATCCCAACAACTTAGTTTTGTTGTTTCAAAAATGGCCCTTGAAAAGGGACTTCAAAAAAAAATTGACATGATAAATTTTCTTATATTATAGTAATTAGAATCTAACATGTTAAATTTAAGTTTTCTTTTATGAAATATTCTTATAATTTGATTCCAATCCTAAACTCATTCACAATTATAGATTTCTAATTTATCGATAAATATTGAGAATTGCAATGGTAGACTCAACTGGTAGTTGCAAGAAACACCTGTCGTTTTTGGGTCAAAATAGCCTTAGTATTGGAGTACTTTGATTTTTGGAATAAAATTTTCAAAAATAAAATAAAATATGGATAATTTGTAAAGCATTCAAAAAATCACATGTGTGAAAATTTAGACCTAGGAAAATTTATTTCTAAAAGTTATGCACACTCAAAGAGTAATGGAAAATGCCAAGAAAATGACTACTTTGATGTTTGATTTTTTTTAATATTCAAAAAATTCAAAAAATTCTACAAAAAATTTGAATTTTTCCTCACTTGAAGATGCTTCTTCTCAACCATTTTTGTCTTTGGAAAAAAAAATTGAGTTCTTTGCACTTGTGCAAAGGTAGTGCACTTTGAGCACATGTGGAGGGTGGAAAGATTACTATTTTTAGAAAATCTCTTTGCAATCCTATGTAACTTCATTAGAAGTCCTTGCATCTCAATTTTGAGCTTCAAATTCGGATTTTTGGATAGAAAAAAGTACTAAAAGCCTCCAAATGGCCAAGGTAGACATCCAATTGGGGGCAGGTTAGAAATAGTAAAATAATTTTGAAAATTTTGAAAAAATTACTCAATGTCTAGAACTACCTTATGTACTTTTATTCCAAATTTCACTCCAAAAAATCAAAGTATGCAAAAGTTATGAGCAAAAAACTACCTATCCAAGGACAAGGGGACAAAAATTAGGATAAGTGTTTCTTGCAATCACCCACCATACAAATGTAATTTACGGATAAAAGATTACAACTTTGTTTGCAAGTCATTAATATAATATTTTTTTTCAAGTTGTATTGTATTATACGTCTTCTATTCATTATTTTTTTTGAAATATACCAAAGAAGATACTAATGTCTTTGTCATTATTGTCTAAGAAGTTGCTAACAAATCACCTCAAAGAATTTTTTTTCATTTCAAGTTCTCATTATGGTATCAAATAACTAATTAGCAAACATTTTGTATTTCAAATATAAATTTGCACATAAATCTATTGCCAAAGCATCTATTTTTAACGACCGGCTTGAAAATATCTTTTTTTATTTTCTTGAAATGTCATGTCTTCTCTCGTCCTCTTCAAAGAGGGTTTATTTTATGCTTCAATCACTTCCATTTGGAGATTCATATCAATTGTATTAAAGTTTACATTTACATTTGAAAGTGTCTTCAATCGTTTAATGTTGTTTTCTTCAAATGTAATTTCTTGTCGTGGCCTTTTCATTGATAAATTGGTCAATGACTCCATCACTTGATTTTCAACATTGAATTCAAGCGTTCTATAAGTTTTACTAACCTTTCGTTCTTTACATTCGTAATAAAGATAGATTACGTCACCATGAGAGATGTTAAGTGAATGTAATCTAATTTTTTCATCAATCATGGAATAACGAAAATCATTGCATTTTTTAGATAGTAAGACATCACGATTAGTAGATAGATACTGCTCATCTACAGGAATATGGATTTGTATAGCAATAGCTTCTTTTAATTGGAAAATAGTAGCATATCTATCTATTGCCACTAGTTCCATTCCATCTCGACTTCTCAATCTTAAAATCATCATTATTTACAATTTAAAAAGAAATAATAAATCTTATTGGATTTCAATCAATGACAAAAATATTACTCATACATTAAGAACAAAATTAAAAAAAAATGATCAAGTTTCATGAGTTTCTTTMAATTATATATAATTGAAGGAAAAGCAAAAGGAAGAACTTAAAAGTAAAAGTCCTCGAAACGAAAGTTATTGGTGAAAAAACTCAGAACGAACTGACCCCTTACTGTCTCATTTTTTACCCTCACTTGGAGACAACACCTCACTGGGACGACAACCATCGATCTTCCTGGGCCCTGTATCGATGGCTGAAGACCAACGAGACCCTCAAACCTCTCATCCTCTGGTGTGTCTATCTCTGACTTGATGGACGGATGGATGAGGTCAAGGATAGCGGGAGATAAGGATGAATGAATCCGGAGCGTCTCTTTGTGACGACTGAGTGGCGCCTCCAGCCTCCCCCACTAGAAAGCAAGGAAGGAGCCGGCGTCGCATGTTGAAGGCATGCTTGGAAAGCCGAGCGACTATCCAAAAGCGTGGACTCGGCGATGGAAAAGCCACGCGAGTCAACCTTCAAAAACTGTGGCCTAGCCCTTTTTTCTTGCCATAGACAATAGACTGCGGACCTCAGCCTTTCCGATTGCCAGTTCCAAGGGCTTCAGCTGGCAGGGTTTCCGAGGTCGAGGTTGCATCAGCGAGCTTCTGATTTTGATTCTTCCCATCGGGAGCAAGTTCTCGGAGATCGGCGTCCTCTCTCTGTCTGGTGGGTTTTCTTATCGATTGACCCTCAATGTTAGATCCTGTGYMCTTTGGTAGCTGCTGTCCGTTTGAATATATTATTGCCACTCGTTACCAATTGCCAAACTCTGTTTACCGTGAGGAGTTTTACATTTCGAAGAGATTTTGTTTCTCACGRGGTTGCTCATTGTGTTCTCCTCAGACTGATTGCTTCGCAATCAATCCGTAAGCATATTCTGCCAGACACTACTGCTGACGTGGCTTCCAAGTTTGCATCAGGCTCTGTACGTATTGCACTGTAGGTTTTCCGAAGATGGTTTCTAGCTGTGAGGTTTACAAGATTATCGCAGGTCTTCGATTTCGTTGTTCTGCAGTAATGTTGAGAAGTGCTGTGTAGATGAGTTATGAATCTGGTGTAGAGTTTGAATGATTGAACTTCAGACAAGGCCTCAGACACTGTGACCCGTCGTCGGCCATGGCCGGCCKTAAGTCATTACTATTTTCGCTGACCCTGTTTGTTGTGTTTCGTGAAGGTTCTTTGACAGAGGAGGCGTAAGCAGTCGGCATTGGATTGGCAAGGACGTTGGATAGCGAGAGGTGTTTGGCGCCGCCTTCTTAGTTTGCAACCTTGCGTGCAGCAGCCATGGCGACCAAGTACAAGGACATGGCGACGGTACTAGATGACACCCTTCAGACCGATGGGAGCCACACCAGAGTGTCAAAGACGAAAATCGTCTGCACCTTGGGCCCCAAATCGAGAGAGGTGCCGATTCTGGAGAAGCTCTTGAAAGCGGGGATGAATGTGGCCCGGTTCAACTTCTCACATGGTACCTTTGAGTATCATCAACACACGCTTGACAGCCTTCGGCAGGCCCAGCACAACACCGGCATCATGTGTGCTGTACTTCTGGACACGAAGGTACCAATATGTCGCTGTCTTTTCTGGTGTGAATTCTGGTTATCATGTACGAGGTAACTTGTTTCGAATTTAATCCGGAGGTATATCAAGGAATTTTGAATGTTGTAGACATCTTATGATGTGGCATTCAAGGATTAGGTTCGTCCGCATTACTGAAAGTTTGATAACAGGGACCCGAAATCCGAACAGGGCAACATAAAACTGGGAAGCCAATGAAGCTGATTCGCGGCAAGGAGATATGGGTCACCACGGACTACGGCCATTTGGGCGACGAGAACATGATCTCCATGAGCTACCCAAAGCTTGCGGAACATGTCAAACCCGGCGCTGAGATTCTGTGCTCGGACGGAACCATCACCTTGACCGTCCTCGAATGCGACGTCGCCAGAGGAATGGTGAGATGCCGCTGCGACAATACCACTATGCTCGGAGAGAAGAAGAATGTCAATCTGCCTGGCATTGTGGTGGACTTGCCCACCATCACCGCCAAGGATATTGACGACATTGTCCACTGGGGTATCCCCAACAACATTGATTTCATTGCTGCCTCCTTCGTGCGGAAGGGCTCCGATGTGCTCGCAATCAAGAAGCTTCTGGGATCGCATGCTAAGACGATTCAAATCATCTCCAAGGTAATACTCCAAATCATCTCTGGAGTACTATTTACCTTACTTTTGATGACTCTTCTTCTTCTTGGACTCCAGTACTGAGACTTATTGTGTATTCCACACTTTGCAGGTAGAGAATCAAGAAGGTCTGGTCAACTTCGACGACATTCTGACAGAAACAGACGGGATTATGGTCGCGAGAGGCGATCTGGGCATGGAGATTCCCACTGAGAAAATATTCCTCGCACAAAAGATGATGATTTACAAGTGCAACTCTGCAGGCAAGCCTGTGATCACTGCCACTCAGATGCTCGAGTCCATGATCAAGTACGTTCGTCCCACTCGCGCCGAGGCCACCGACGTGGCAAACGCCGTTCTCGATGGAACCGATTGTGTCATGCTCAGTGGCGAAACTGCCAATGGCGCCTATCCTGACCTTGCGGTACACATCTCTCACACTTGAACCCTAATTCGCGAACAACTCGTCGGCATTTTGTATCAATCCCCAAAAGGCAAAAGAAACAATTTTTATACACCTTGTTGTACTAGGTTGTTAGGCATTAAATTCCCTTGCAATTAAATTTCTTTTCACTAAAAAAGTTACAAGCTTACATCTTTGTGGTGGAGAACTGACTTGCAAAACTAAGGAATTATTTAATAATTAATTTTCAGTCTTTCTAAATTTCTTAAATAGTGGCAGATACAAGATAGGAGAAAAAATTAAATTGTTAATCATTTTATAATAGAATTAACACTTGTCAATCCTAATGGTGATTTTGTATGAGTGTATGAGTGTATGATATTCCTATGGAATTTTTTTGAAAAATTGTGAGATTTGGATTCAAAAACTAAGCATGTACCAAGTTTAGGATGAACTATAGAAGAATTTGATTGCATGGCTATTTTTGGGGTGGTATTGTACATGGTCCACTTAATTGAGTATGAGGTGGTTCTACCATATTGCTTAATAAACTCAAAGTTGGAATTACATGCTTTCAACTATTAATACCTATTGGCTATTGCAACATGAATTTGAGAAAATGGTGATTTGTATTAGTGAAAATTGAAGTCAATCAAAACAAATCCTATACATTAGCAATTTTTTGAGCTTGATTGAGCCCATGAGTTTAGTAGTTCATTTTTTATTCCAGACAATCCGAAAGAGTCCACGTAGCCCAAATTTTTTCCTTTTTTATGAGGAAACTAAAATTGTTTCTAGTAAGTCTAAAAAAAYTGTTAGAGTACATTTACTTAATGTTATAACTTAGTAGGAGCCGCATTCCTCAACAAATTACGAATCGGGAGTAAACTTACATGAAGCTATTWGTAGAATGATGGAGAAAATARTGCRGAAGATGGTGGAAAATCAAATGTCTAAGAGTGAATGGAAGATAACTTGTAAAAGTCAAAATTATATTTTTGGGGGCCAAATAAGATATCTTTGTGAAAAATCAAAATTCCTATAGAAGTTGATTTGTACTAATTTATGTTTAAATTTTTTTTAAATATTTAAAAAAAAAATTCTTTTTTAGATAATTTTAAAAAACATATATCTTTTGCCTTAAGTTTGGTAATGCTTGAAGATTAAACAAACATATTTCCAAGTTTAGAGAAAACACCTATTGTAGGTTATACAACTTGAGACCAAGTGAACTTGAACACAAAATTCCAACCGAGTGGCTTGCAATTTGTTGATTAAATGTATTATTAATTTAAATACACCTAATTTGCTAAACTTTATTAACATTTGATTACAGTTCAAAGATGTGGTCATGTGGCTACATGACACTCAAAGGTTTCTTGAAGTCTTCACTTTGACAAATTTACAAAAGTTGCAAACTTTCCTATGAATATGATTTTTTTTAAATTAAGGATTTGTCTACATGTTAAAAAATATTCTCTAATTGAAATTAAGACATTGTGTATGCACATCCTCTTAAATGCATGGCTAAAAATAGATGTACCATAATCTTAGTTACCTTAACTCTAAGCTATAAGGACAAAATAAACATAGCTTTGACTCAAATTCCTCAATAATGTCATGTCTTGTATGTTATGTTCCAAAAATCAAATGAGAATAAAAACAAAAAAAAACAAATGTCAAAATCAAAGTTCAAACTAGTAGTCTTTTTGTCCAAGCACAATGGAGATGCACTTTGAAACTACAAGCATTTTTTTCGGCCAAATTTTTATTATCCATTTTGACAAACAAGTATGAATGAAAAAACTCCAATCTTGGATGCCAAATTGCATGATTTGGTTCTTTCTTCCATACTAAGCCGTGAGTTAGTGCTTAATTTTTAATGTTCCAAAGATGGATGAATGTAGAAATACATTGCTTCCGTCACCAAAATAGAAGACACCGCCATATTCGTACTTTCTCAAAACTGAAAAAGATAAAGTCRARTGAAAAAGTAAAAGTAAAAGGGCTGGTTGGAACTTGGAAGTGGTGTGCGAGAGCCCGGGAACGAAGGCTGCAYCCTCCGCGGTGCCTGCCGCGCTTCGACTTGACAAACGCTGCGCGCTCACAGAGCGTGGTCTGTTGCTTTCAAAGCGTTGCGTCGTCTTCGTCGTCTTCGTCTTCAGTTCTTCTCTTCGCCGCCATCGCCGCGCCAATTCCTTCTCCTGCCCGTCTCCTCCCAATCTCATTACCTCACCTTCGTTTCCCTTCTTCTCTCTGCTTGTCTGCTCTCCCTCGTGTGCAGCGCGGGGTGTATTTATTCCTCTTTCCCATTCTCTGCTGCGTATTTGGCGTGCTGCGTATTTTTTCCCTCGTGGTGATCACTCCATCTCATTGCCACTACTCTGGTCTGCAAGGTTCAGTGGTGGGTTTTACGAATTCGGAGGCCCTGCCGGGGTTTAGTTAAAGCCCTTTATTTAACTCATTTTTCAATGTTTTTGAAAAAAATTAAAATTGTTGGATGTAGATTGTTTATTACAACATTACAAGTTTACAACCATTGGGATTGACATTTTCTATTCCATAACTAAATTATCAACAATTTAGTATTTTGAATCATTATTTGTTTCTTTCTACATACCATTTTTTTCTTGTATGTTGTACAATTGCAAATGATCTTTTTCAAAACTTGTAGCCAACTTGCCTTGAAGAATTAAATGAAAGAAGAGCCACCATTTTGGAAGCTTTTCATATTGATGTAAGCTTGTGAAGTACAACAGCCTAGTTTTTGCAAGGCCAAAAATAATTTTTTTGTCAATTCAAATGCAATTATCTTTAAGGTCAATTCAAATGCCATTAAATTCAAATTATCATTAAGGTCAATTCAAACGCAATTAAAACCTTCAAGGGTTAATCTAAAGGTATGTGAAATAATATCTCTATACAAATTGTATTATTGACCTCTAAAGTCATGTTGGACATTTAATAGATAAGTTGTTGTACGATGCCCTTGCCTCACATAAAAGTTGAAACATTGGTACAATTGCTTTAGTGGCATGCCTTACCTATTGAATTTCATATTGCACATTTTTTTTAGTCTTAGAAATACATCACATGCAAGATTAGTTTAGTATATACTACAAGTCTTTTACTATAATATGAATCTACATGCATTTGTATTATTTGTTTTTTGAGATAGTGCAAGCATACTAAAGTTAATATAAAAAAACTGTATAGTTTTATTAAAAAAATTCAAATTGCAATTTCACATGAAAATCAAGGCATTAAATTTAAAATTGGTGCACGTAAATTATTTGAAAAGAATTTGAATTTTTTTCCTTATTTAAAATGTATAAAATGATGCAAAAGTTTTTTTTTTTTTGTGAATGCAACTCTTTTGTTGGAGTACAATTTTATTACGATTTTATCATTTTGAATCCAATATTATTTGAACTTCATATTTTAATTTAATGTCCTTTTTCCACTTTACATGAATGGAGTTGACCAAAGCTATAAAACAATACATTTTTATTTCCTATAATGATGATACACATTTCTTGTCATTATACCTAATGTATTCAATGTGTTCATTCAATATTGATTTTCTTAAAATGATCAATAAGAATCCAAAGAGGACTAAAGTATTGGTGGTCAAACGTTTCAAAAAATATGTAAGTTGACCAAAATTTCCCAAAACGTGGTTGTGAATGACATATACAAAATTCAAAAATGTGCAACATGTTTTACGTATATCACATAGAATATGTAATTATCCACTTATACTCATTTGTGTTTTTACTTGCATCTCTATCCATGTTTATTTTAACTTTTGTCCCCATGCTACTTAGACATTCTTTTTAAAAAAAAGATTGTAGATGGATTGGGTACAGATGTTTATGGAGATGTTTATACATGGAGTTCTTGAAGGGATACTTCTTGATCTACTTCTTGATTAATTGGTTAAAGATTGCTTGGGTATATAACAACAAACTACAATAAATAAATGGGTATATAGTTGAAAACATTGATCAATTCAAATCTCTTAGATTTAACCCTTAAACAACATTGAGGCCATTCTTTGGTCGATGAATGAGAGAGCATTTTTTTTTTTTTTTGTTGTTGTTGTTGTTATGTTGAGATCTCCCGGACCATGTGTCCCCCGGTGGTGTGCTAGGTACCGTCGGAAAGCCCTCGGCGAGGAGGGCTGTAAGGGCTTGGTTTTGTGGCATTCCGACCTACGGGGTGAAGATATTGATTTTTGAGTTATTTTTGGTTTAAAATAATGTAAAATTACTTTTATTTTAATTTTGCTTGTGACAACGGCACAGGGCACACTAGTTGGAACTGAAGGAAGGCGAACGGACAGGGTGCCCTATATTTCTTGATTCCTCGATTCCCGCCTAAGTATCCCTATGTGTATTTAGTCTCAGCACTGTAGCTTGTATAGCTCTCTCTTCTCAGTGTGTGTTTACGCTTGAGCTAGTGTTGTGAGCTGGCTTTCAGCAATATGGTGTACTCTATCCCCTCATTTGGTATAAAGGGGTATATACAGTCAGGTGTGTGCGCGCATAATACAATTGTCACTGCTACTTGAAGCATACCCGAGTGCTTTGTTGTGGAGCAGCTTTGTGAGTGTCTGTGCGATTGTGTCAATCCTTGTTAAGTGCTTGTTAAGTGCTCAAATGCTTTAGTTTCAATAGACGGCGTACTAGACTTACGAGCTTCTTTTCAACGTAATGTTAAGGACATGATCTCTAGAAGAACCTTCTAGTTGTTTTTACTTTAGATTAATCTTAGGACATGACTTCTAGAACCTTTTATTTCCTTAGTTTAATATTAGTTCCTTTTACTTTACATTAGAGTATATATAGGGGTTGAGGTTAAATAGTTGTTTAGTCTCGACAACACATCTTTTAGAGTTTCTCAGATATAAATCCTTGTATCTTTGTATCATTGTGTCCGTGACAGTTTGTTCGGCGAAGGTGCTTTAGCGAGCCTCGTGCTCTGCTAACGTAGGGTTTGATTTCATTTGCCCAAGTCTTAGTCTTGTAACTTAGCAGATCTTGTGCTCACAAACTTCTCTTCTGCTTCTCTTTGCGAATTTTTAGTGATGGGCGAGGTTGAGAAATGCGATCGCCTTCGGAGACTCTTGCAGACCAGATGTCCAGATCTGGATATGGAAGATGATGATATCAACAAGCTGGTGACCGCGGGCTTTACATCTGAATATGCAATTGCAGGTGCTAGCAGGGACGTTTTTCTTGAAGTGCTTCCTGGCCGATTCGGTGTCGTGAATGGGCTCTTTAAGACGTTTGGAGAGCCCCAACGTCCTGCAGGTGTGCATGTATGTTTCGACATGAAGGGTTCGCTGTACGTGTTTGAGTTAATTGAGATTACGTTGCGTGACCGTCGTGTGCATGTGATCCTCTTCTATAATTTTCATTTCGAAAAATTGTCAAGTAGGGTATTGTGGACGGTGAAGGTTTAGTCATGCACTCTGGTGCATCTATGTAGCCCTGACATCATGCAAGTACAATAGTTTTAGGGCTGTTGTTTGTTCCTGCGCAGATGAGGTCAGGGATCGTTCTGAGGCTTGGATTAGGCACATGCTGCTCCCACAGCTCCCTGAGCTCCCTAGAAATAGGGCCGACCTCACAAATGTGTTGTTTCCCGCTGGGCAACAGCAGAAGCTTCCTGTAACGAAGGAGTTCTACAGGCGCCAAACTGTATGCATGCCGGATTTGGCGAAGGAGCTTTTGATTGAGGCAGATGGTTCAACGCTGCCTTGTGCTGTGTCAGGCTTCCTGCATGGCCAACGTGCGCGTTCCATCACCGGTATGGACACCGAGATGGACACGACACTCCTTGTGGCACACCCTTTCCGTTCGTTCTTCGACATTTTCGAGGAGTATACCAAGTACCGCTTCGAGCTTACTCTGGCGTTCAATTCTACTGAAAGGCGGCCGCATGGTCACTCGGAATCGACTGAAGCCCGGTCGAGGCCTGATACGATTCTTACAGCGTCTGGATGCACCTTCCTTGTAGGTGAAGATCGGGTTCATGACYTGCATGCAGCTGAAGCGGATCTTAGGTCTAAGATAAAGCCACTCAATCCAATGTATTATGGGGAGTTGGAATTTATTGTTGGCTATATAGCGGCAGGCAGTCAGCTTCAGTGGGTGTACATCGGCAGGAATGGGTCSACGGACATTCATCGCTTAGGTCGACCTCTCAACCTGTCCAAGCTTACTCATCGCTGCAGTTTTTTACTCAGCTTAGGCTATGTTTTCCAGCTATTGCAGAAAATGGCAGACTCTGTCCCGMATGTCCCAGGCCGCCGTGCCATGTTCTCTGTGGAAGAATCATCGAGCAAAAAGAGGAGAAGTTACTTCTATGCAACCAAAGTGGTGAAGCACATTAGAGACTTTTGTAGTCACAGTGCTGACCAGGGGACGAGTCTTTCTGAGATAGAAAGGGCTTACGATGCTGCAAGAGGATGTCGATTTCTTTTGCAGTCAGAGACAGGACCCACCGTCAGTGCTCACGGAACCTACAAAGTTGAGTGCTCTCCTCTTGGATACTCATGCTCATTGGAGTCCGAACCGGATTGCAGGTGGATGGCTAAGAGTGTGTGCCATGCCTTGTGTATCCTCCACAAGGCGGGCCTGGTTCACAGGGATATCCGATTCCCAAATATTGTGCGCCTTTCACAGACGGAGTTCATGCTCATCGACTTTGAATCCGTCGCAGAGTCTCCTTTCAGGTTGTCTGAAGGATTCCGGCACTTCTCAGGCTGGTATCCAGAGACGCTTGA
Source organism: Pleurozium schreberi (assembly GCA_006891605.1). Classification (NCBI taxonomy): domain Eukaryota; kingdom Viridiplantae; phylum Streptophyta; class Bryopsida; order Hypnales; family Hylocomiaceae; genus Pleurozium; species Pleurozium schreberi. The sequence continues at coordinate 65,207 of VACF01000145.1, forward strand.
GGGCAACCTTTATACGCCCTATTCGGACATGTACAGTCTTGGCAAACTCTTGGAGGAAGCACTCCCCGATGCAAGGACATCACTTGCTGAAGAGTTTGTTCGGAACCTTACCAACAAACAGCTCAGTGCATCAGATACATTGCAAGATCCTTGGCTATCAGGGCCCATTGCATCTTGGGTTTCGTGACCTTGATGTTCACTATTGTTTGTGTGAGTTGGCCAAACCTTATCATCAGTAGCCCTTGTTAGTTGCACGGCCTGGTCGATTAAGTTATGATTGAATTGATGGAAATGATCTTTTCTGTGTTATGGACATTGAATGCATGCTTGTTCTCCACGGTTCGACTTGCTACTTTTCTGCTGAACTTCCGGGATTGCAATGAATCTATTATGCTCTCATTGTGCTACTCTTTTAATCTTTTCGTGTCATACCAGTGGGGAAGCAACGGGTTGTAAAACATCATATTTCCTTTTTTCTTTCTGACCAATTTTTATTCACTTTGTTTGTTATCCTCTTTTTTCCAGCGTCTCACGTTGCGACCACGGAGAGACTGGAATTTCTTTCAGGTCTGCTTTATCCACTTCCTGGCGTTTATACAACGTGTCCGATGTCATTGCCAAAGTCATTGCCAAATGTGGACGTGTAGCATGTTAGAGGAAATTATGTGTGAACATATTTGTTTCTTCATCGCAAGTCCAATCTGAGAGTAAGCAAGCGCCATGGCGTGTATGCAGACTCTTCTCACCCACTATGAGTGTCGATATGTCAATCTGTGGTTGGCCATTGTTCTTTGAAATGACTGTTATTTAGCTTCAGTGTAGCCCTTGCATAGGTGTACTAGGGTGCTTTGTCCTTTCCATCCCAAAATGCAAGCCCAGTCTAGCTGAGAGTTAAGATTTTGTTTGTGACTTTGAAAGGAAAATCTGTCTCGAAGGGCCCAAAAATATCCACTCATGGTGGTCGTATTGGTGGCTATGACCTGCAGATTTTGTGCCTGCGAAGATTCCAGGGGCAGTGGCTCTTGCCAATGCTTCCAACTCAGACAAGTAGTAGGTCGATGAATGCCTGAAAGCTCAGGGATTCCTATGGAAGTCCTTATTTCAAAATTTTGATGGCACAAGGCCATCAGCTTCGAATGTTGCTTCCCGTGCAAGGCGGCGTTCCACGACCTCCCATTAGATGCAGGATGTAGATGAGTCATTTTTGAACTATTATGCAATGATGAATTGCTTGAGATGGGTTGCCACAAGCAGATGCAGTCGTACTTACCGTAATCATGAAGTGGGCTTGGCTTGACAGCGGTATTGTCAAACCACATTGTGACCTGTGTCCTTGCATTCCATTCATACTGCCACACCAAGGATAATTATGCAGTAAGTAACTTAGATTAAAACCATTAATTTTGCAAACCATTTGGTTAGTATTTGATACTTAGTCGAGTAATGAGATAAAACCAAGTAGCGCTCTGACTTGCTGAATGATGATAGATAGTACTGCTGCATAATTATCAGACAAATTGGACAGTAGAATACGAGAATTTCAATACGAGAATCCTGAAAGACAAAGCTGATTGATTCCGCATATATCTCGTAAACTAAGCTGAAAAACTGTAAACCATCAGAGAAATTGATTGATTAGTATCTCTCGTCTTTTGAAACTGAAAATTCAATGTCTTGCTAGGATCATCTACGAGTTGAGTAAAGGATGGCCTCATAGACTTACGAGCTTCTTTTCATCGTCGGTTGTTCCAAGCGCCTTAGCACTTTCTAGCCAGGGTCCTAGTGAAAACTCCTCGCTGGCACCTAGTAACTCATCCATATCACTGAGAAGCTCCAGAAGCAGGCGGCTTGCATTTTCCACTTTTTCGACGTTGGAACGCTTATATTCTTCCACAACCTCGGAGTGAAGTTGATTGGCCAGCTTCGACAACACTTGCCGTGTCAGATCCACAACATCATACCTGCCGATTGATTGCAAAGTTAACACAGACAAATTCCTTACCACGAAACTGGAAATACACCAAAGGATAGACACAACACTTGTAATAAGGAATTAAACAACAAATAAAGTACTATTTAYTAGCACAGTCGTATCTTTTYGATATTCSCCACAGGTGACACAAATAACAAAAAGACTTAGACTGATAGGCAGGTAACCTGTAGGGCTTGCTTAGACTCAATGCATCGGCGGAGGCAAGAAGATACTGTAAAGCCACAGCCGCATCTCGTGGAGAGTACCACATGTGTTGGGGATGAGTAAGCAGTTGTTGTCTTAGTGACAGATGAGACTGGCCGAAACTACCCTTCTCTCCTAATGGCTTCTGCGGGTAAGGCACAAGTCGTTCGGGACTATAATCAGGGAATTCAACGATGACATCTCCATTATGGTCCTGCCAGAATCATAAAAAGGGAGGAATAGATGAATGAGCTCTGTGGCCACACATGACATGCCAGTGTAGCTGCTTTTGGGGGGATTGCATGCAACAATMAAGAGTAGAGAAAAAGAAACATCACTTTCTGGAGATCCAGAGCGTCCTCAGACCAGAAGCACTGGTCCGCACAGGAAATGAACTTAAAAGACATTAAAAGTTGATTCAGAAACGTACCGCAATTCCGTCGGAGCAATTGTATATAGACTGGTGTAACATCTTCCATGCTATTCGTGCACCAGCTGTTGCTGCTCCATATCGTCTCCTTGCATATGTCTCAATCCAGCCCTAAACACCCCACAAGCCTGAGAACGTATATGCAGAAGTGTTTTTCTCTCTCAAAGCATGCCATATTTTCCACATCACGAGGAGTAGGACATTATTTAGTATCATATGGTTTCTCCCAAATATAGTTGAACACTGCATCTGGTTTGTAAGACTGAGTCACTTTAGATTGCAAATTGAACCAAAGTTTACGTACAATTAGAGGTGATATAACAAGCTTAAGAAAGTCCATTAAATAAGTACAGCTGATGACGCATTTGAAGTAACCAGTGTCCAATCAGACCTTGTCCTCTCAAGTATTTTTAGCATGCCACATAGGAGCTATGTTAGCGTCACCTCTTTCAGCTCTTCTTGTTTGTTCTCCGAGCACAAATTCTATACAGTATTTTGCCAAGGGAGGTGAGCAATTGGGAGGCCAGTGACTAACCTCAACATCGAGAGTTGCATGATGGAAAGCCATTTCAGCCATGAGGTCATACACAACCGGGTTCTGCTCAATGCCTTCCATACACATGCCCACGCCCACCTGGATAGGAAGTCCCACAATTGCCGGACTCAACAATACAAGGACCGGCGGCAGTGAAAACCAAGTCAATATAGATTCCTAAATTAAACTTCCCCTAAAATTTTCTATAAAATATTCACCGAAAAATCTAAAAAATAGGAATTCTCATCTTCGGACGAGACTAAAGCAAACTCAGACATGTGGCTGCTGGGATTCGAGCCCAGGTCTCCACGGCCACAACGTGGAATTCTCACCACTAAACTACAGCCACACATTGGTGTCCGTCACAATTGAAGAAGGAAGCTCTAACCCTTTCTCTCTTCGTAGTAACGCCTAACAAAACGAAAAGTTCACCAGGTAATGTGCTTACCATAGTTGAATTGGGGCTAGTTGCTGCCTCAACAGGTTCAGATCCCAATACGTCCAACCGCCCATACATCTCCACATTACCACCGAAATTGTGCAACATACACCTGCGTTTGCATAAGGGTAACAATAAAGTGCATTACTTTGGGGCCTTTGCACATTATGATTACATTATAAACACGAATTCTACATTTTAGGATTTTTAGCTAGAGTAATYTGCGAGTGRAGAACCTTGGCWTCCATGACATTGTTTGAATATGCAGCTTAAATTCATTTTAATTCTGAGAGTCCCATCAAACGTGAGTCCTAAGGACATATTTCGTATTGGGTATACTAGCATSTTTGAGTTTACGAATATCACTTTACCAGATATACGGGATGCCATAGAAATGATCTGACCGCAACCATATAGGTTTTACATCTGCAAAAAGGTCCAGTACGACCATTTTCCCGACCGGAACTGAATGCAGCAAAGCCTGGGGCAGGAGACAGAACATTCAACAATCACCGAATGTCAAAGAAATACAACAAATTAGGGAGCACTTTGGCATTCAGGAATACAATACAAAAGCACGGTTGGCAACAGAAGTTACAACCTTCATCTGCGGAGGCTTCCAAAATGCATCATCTGAAGCAAACAACCAGCCCTGCTCAAGAAAAAAATCTTGAATCAGTGAAAACAAAAAACATCACAATTGAGATCATTGAAAACATTTGAAGATGGCTACTTGATCGATCAGATCGTTCYACTGCAGTATCAAATAAAGCAGCGAAACGGAAAAAGGMAAATCCAAAATATACGAGTAATTTGAGCTAAGCCCGATCATATTCGGAAAAATAGAATTCAGACTCGGCCACATTTCACATCACCAGAACCAGAGAAGAAGACTGCATGTGTTGGTCARAAACCAAATGATATTGACCAATTGTCCCAACCCAAAAGCGCCAAAAGAAAAAAYTAGGTCGATTTGGGCCTCTTGGTCATTCAGGGGTTAAGACAGAAAAAAGTGGGATTGGGCTTGCCTGCATGAGCCAGATAGCGTCTTCGTCAGCAGCACTCATGGCTTTATATACGATTGCACCAAGAGCTGAGATATAAGACGGATCATCTGTTGGTGGTTGATTCTCATTGAAGGTATCACTGCACAACAAATGATTCCTTTCAATGTTGTATTCTTAATGAGTTAACATCTCACGATGACCACATTAGCTAAATAGTCAAAGACTAAGATTAAACTGTTGATTATGTTGTTCATCATAATTCACATGGAAGGAAAAAAAAAAAACTCTATGAAATCAGTGGAGCTCACCAGTTATAGATATGTTGAGTTCTACCGTACTCTGCAACAATCATCATAACCCAGGTCAACGCTTCAGGGGCTAAAACCTCTTCCAGTCCAAACCATCATCAACCCAAACAATCAAGAATTCAGAGTAAACTGTCGGTGGTAGACTATAGTATGAAGCAGGGGACATTCCATAGAAACTCGGAACACTGCAGTTTCGTAATACAGATACAGAAACTATTATATCACGAATTATCAAGTAGATTGGAATCAGAAGCGCTGTGAACCTTTAATCTGTTGGAGGATGAAGGCCTTTCCGATCTCCACAAACAATGGGTCTTTGGGGTCCAAGAGGAAGGTACAGCAGTATCGCATGTCACCATTCACTGTGTTCCTGCTTRGATATCAGGTCTGTGTTACCGACTTTCCTTGTACTAAGATCTTACCACAACTTCGAATCATCACACGCTTCACGATCTAAAACTATGACAAAAGCTTAAGCATGAAATAAACAGCTAGAGAGAAATCCACTTAAGTCCGAAAACTCATGTGACATAAGGGGTCTATTCAAAGTACATTTACATCTCACGGTGAGATCAAAAGACGTGAAAGGAAGATGCACGAGACAACGGTTAAAAATAGAATAACTTCGATTTGGAAAGAAATGGGAGAAGTCCGAACCATTCTCCTAGACGAGTGACTTTTGCAGAAGGAAATTTCTTAYTAATGGCAGCGGGAACATTACCCCCAAATGCTGGTAAAACTGCATTAAAATAAACAAATAAATAAATAAAMGAGACTGAACACAAAAAAAATTCTGACTGAGTTGAATATGCCAGAAAATGCATGTAAGCCGTCACACAGGTACTCGTGGCACGGCACTCATGTGATAGGTGTAATAACGAAAATGCAAAAGCTCTGTGAGGCTGAAGCAAGAAAGATGAAAAAAACAGAACTTACCTGGCGTCATCCCAAGCTGCCGCATGCGAGCCAAAATTTTGATTTGTAGTTGCAACTGCTGGTCAAGCCATGTCTGTGGTAATGGCCCTCCCCATCTACCAAGCATACAAAGTTTACATAATTTCAAAATTACGACAATACCATGTGCTACTCTTCAATAAACCCTCGTATTGCTAGAGTAGAACTTTTAATAAAAATCACTCTTTAGAAGTTATAAACATCTCTACAGTGATGTGTCAGACCGGTCCTGTCCCGGCTCTTGTTAGAAGTTCTACTGTATATCGTTAATGAGGCTGACTTTGTAAAACGACTAGACTCTCTGAAAACAAAGGAATAAGCATAACAACAGTACCAACCAGCAGAAAACATGAAGACATAAAGGCGAAGTCCATTACCTTTTCAAATTACCCATTCGAGCCCAAGCAAGAAAAGCTGGTCCACCAAAGTAGTCATCCAATTCAGACTTGGTCAGGTTGAAGGCTTCACTCTGTCGACAACATCCGCACCACTCAGCATCCGAAACAGGAGTAAATAACTACTTGCAGCCTCTGGGAACGATTCTCAACGGGCTTGTCCTCCGTCAAAACTATCTAAGTTTGCAGCAGAGCAACAAGCATATTGTTGACTCTCGATACGCAAGCAATCAGCAGAGAAACCTCAACGTACGGTAGGAAAAAATATTAGAAAATATGATGACATAGTGTCTCTGCCGCACAAAGCACTCAGAAAGGAAGTGGAAACAGAGGACACCCGATTGCAAACATTGTCAAGAATCCAGCAGACCTGAAAGACCTTCTGCCATAAAGCCTCTTGACCCGTAAATGCCAGAGGTAAGTTGATCCCTTGCAAGGCCATCCAATCGATCTCCTTCTCCCATCGCTCCCATGTCCACCAGACATAGGAATCTGCAGAAGGAGCAATTCTGAGGGAATTCAGAACCCTCCCAAGGTACATGAACTAAGAAA
>VACF01000146.1:0-67122 GCA_006891605.1 Pleurozium schreberi
GATGAATTGGGTGCGTTGGCTGAGATTGCCGATCACGAACTTCTTGTCCACCCACCAGGGGTCATAGTCCATGTTGAAGTCGGAGCATGGAAGCGGAGGCGGGATGTGTGCAAACCTACCCTACCCATCATTTATTCCTGAAATATGATGTTGGCCATTGCTGCTGGATTAATAGAAATATGTGAAACGACTGAAGCCGATTACATGGACAAGTTTGAAGACAAAGCGAAGGGATTTAGGGTTTAGTACCTGTGGAGTGTAGTAAGTGTTGATGCGCATAGTGGGATGGAACCAATGTAGAACCTCCACATTGATATTTTTGTCGTCGTTGTCAAATGTCCTCGGCTCAAACCAGTGACTGATGTCTTTGCCCGCATTCATGATGATGGGCTTCAGCAACCATTGGTTCATGTCCAGCCACAAATGTTTTACACAACATATTGACAATCAGGAGACAAGCTCAAAAGGTAAACTCTTAAGGCTTTCTCGTATGTGCCACTTTATTTCAAGCAATTTTGTAGTGTGAAGAGCATCTTGCTTCTACCAATTTAGAATTAGTATCTCAATGACGACATTATGCACACTTCAATGATAGACTAGGGGTCCATCTTTTTTTAGAATCCAAACTTCACGGATTGAAGAGTGTTGTTGAACACATGCTTACATTTGTTCGACCAATCTCCATCATGGAAGTTGTGCATTCCAAATTTGGGTAGCATCAGGAAACTCCATGAACAACGATTCTATATACAAATTGTATGGAACCAACTAATGGGCATAACATTATATTTTACATCCTTTCAAAACTGGAATTCTTATAAAATATGCGATCATGTCGGAACAATAAATCCTAATGGAATCCGTATTAAGTAATTGATAATCATGAATTCCATTTGGTTGTTGTTTCCCAAAAATACAAAAGCATAGAAAGTTTTCATGCCAAATTGTCTTTCTTGCAGTTTCCCAATGAGATGGTAGCTATGATAGTAGCCAGTAGACAAAAACTATGCATGAAATTAATGCGAGACTAGTGGAGCAGAATGCCACTAACCTCACAAAGTAAAGAAGGGTTGGAATCAAACAGAGGTGTGACATCGTAAACACGGCCACTAATTGTCACCCAACAATCYGTCACGGAGCAATGGGTTCCTACTTCTGTTGCTGTGTACCATCTGCAACCAACATGGCAACATCCCATTCAATTCATTTAGTTTAGTACCTYTGAACCTTTCATGTCACGGATTGCAAGCAAGTCTTCCATTCAAATTGGCAGTCCATTTCAGAAACCCTAATTAGGGTTTGACATCTCGTACAACAATTTTGACGCTACTTGAAGGTATTGATTGACACCACGTACTGATCATACAGGCTCTCTCTTTAGAAGTATTTTGTCCTACAAACACCAATCTCATGTAYAAATACAACCAATCAAAGTTTTGTCATGTGATTGTTCTAACTCCTTTGCACCATTTTTACTTTGATTGTGAATTTGCGAGAGTGCTTTGTAATTCATTAGCAAAACTTGTGTCAAATCCAGTCAAAAGAAAAAAAGAAAATATAAAGACAGCAATGTAATGGTTTAGGATTAAGAGTGCGAGCTTTTAGTTCTAGAAAGCGAACTGAAAATTTCACATAGAGGCAAGTATCTTGGTGACAAGATTTAGGACTGAGAATCGTGAGGAGAATGATTCAAAAGAGAAACATGCAAGAATATTTTCAACTTAAATWTTTTGTAATTTTGGCTAATGTGAAAGAACATACTTGCTTATTGGTTTTCTTGCACTGCCTACTTTCCGCAAATCCTCGTAGGTGAAATCGAAGTCCAATAAATCCGCCGCCATATCCCAATACTCTGTGTCATTGGAAGACTACATTTAAGAGCTGAAATTGAATTTGGAGAGGTTGAACTGCTTGAAGTATTTTTCAGTAAATTTTTCTTGAAAGACAAATGGAATTGGCATCTAATGCATGCAAATTGTTTTGTATACTTTGGAGCTTTGTGAAATTAGTTATGAAATTTTGAAGTTGAAAATACAATGATCACTAAAAGCKTCCACTTCCTGAAATGAAATGTACACATTTTTTTCATCGTTGATGCATTAAGGCAAAATGTTTCTCTGTRTTARAGGACACTTTTAAAAGCCAAGMACTTTATGAACCTCCTATCTTACAAAATTATGTACACCCTAAATTTATTCAATTGTGAACTTTGTTGCATTGGAAAAAGACTTTGAAAGGAAGTCTCAAAATGAACTGAAACAAAGAACCAATTGTGAATCAATAGAACCATGACAGATTGAGAAGCACAAAATTCTTTTCTCCATGGAACATGAACATTTTGGGTGTAGTTTTCATACATTAACTATAGGGTTAAGATTTTGTAAGTGACACTAATTTTGTGCCCTCACTAGTAGGATAAATCAATGTAGGTTGTGGACTAATCATCAATTTATCAAATTAGCACCAATACAAAGATTTTTGAAGTTATGCTTTTTGTGTGCCATAATTACAAAGATAAGGAAGGAAAAGTCTGAGTAGAAATATACTCAAGGGGAGGGCAAGAGGGGTTTTCTAGGAAGGTTGTAGAAGAAGGAGAGTTAGGGTTTTCAAAGGGGTCGCAATGATAAGGTATATTATTGTTTCAAAGGGGATCCTCAATTCCTTTTTGAAACCCTATTGTAGCCACCCCCTCTGCCTTTGAAAACCTTAACTCCCGATTTCTTCAACAATTTGGTCCCATAGCAAACTCTTTTTTCATACAACTCTAAAGCGATGAGCTTGTGAAGGATAAAACAGAGATTGTAAAGGTGGACAGGTTTGTAATGGAATAACAGTGGAGTGCTTCAAGTGAGTGATACAAGAGGATACTCTTGATTTTGTTTCTATTTGAAGTCCACTAGGCCTATTATGCTTTCATTATCTTTGTTAGGCTTTGTTGTTTTTGCGTCCTACCAAGTCCAAACTCCTTTGCTTTTTGTTTCTCTCAACAGGTACTTCACGCTTTATGTACCTAATTTTCACATAGGATGTGATTTTCAAAGCGTATTTTAGAATGGATTTTGTGCTAGATTTGTTGGCAAAAAAGAAAATAAACCATTGCAAGTTGCTTGAAAGGTGATTCTACCCTTAGAATAAGGTTGTCAACAGATTAGAAGTCCCTTCACTTTAGATCCCTGAAATAGAAGGTGAATGCGCTTGTTTAAAATTTAGAAGATCGGCGTGAATGGGGCGTCCGTTGGGAACGGATTTCTTGGGTCCCATGTCAAGTCGAGGTAAGCTCGTTCTTTCTAGTATCAATGTATCATTGTGGCGTTTGCATTCAATATATTGTTTCTCTTTACATTCCAAGCAATTAACTCTTCACTAAGATAGTTTTTGAATTCACCTTGTTTACATCGCTTTGAAAAGTCATAGATCATTCATATGGTGTTCTAGAAATGCATGTTAAAAGAAGTTTAGAATCCCCTTTGGACTTCCAACAAAAGCTTAGACAAAACTCAAACACCTTGAGAATGAAAACCGTGCTTGAATGCTTCATGAACTTGCTTGTAGTTACATTTTGAGCTCTATATCAATTGAGTTCATACTCATATCAATTGATGCATTTCTTTTTATGAATCTCGATTGCTTTAACATGCTTTTTATTATTTTATAGCAGATTGTGAGCATGTTCATTATGAGGAGGAAACTACTCACATGAATGATACCTCAAATTGGTATTTTCCATTACATTTTCGAACCTTAGGTGATTCCAGGTATGCAACTCTATTTTTCATTTGGCCACATTTGAATTCCATATAATTATATGGCATGGTGTAATAATAATTGTTATAATTCAATTGCATTGATAGTATGATAATGTTATTATRAAAAACAAAATGAAAACACTTTTAAGGTAAGCATGACTTTTAATTATAATTAGGATGAAATTGTAATATAAGAGGGGGCAAACAAACAAAATAGTCTTAGAGATTCATACTCACTATGCCTATGCACTCAAAATTTGAAGTTGTTTGTTAGTGAACGTTGATGCATTCTCCCTCCAGATGCCAAAAAACATGGAACATTGATTATTTAACATGAACAAAAATTCTGGCCCCTCCAAGCACCATTGATTATATTAAAAGTGAAAAAATCTTGGACTATTGATGCAATGGATTGAGATCCATTGATCTTGATACAAGATCTATATGTATATGAATACAAGATACATATAAAAATATGCATAAACCATATGAAAATATATGTAGTGCATACAAATTTATATGCAAAATACAGACACAAAATACTTCTAGCATCCTCCTAGTCATAATTCCCATATGGAATGTAGACCCTAGTGCATCTCAAAAAATATATGAAGGGTGGGGAAGAAGGAGATGTTAAATCAATAGAAACAAAAAAAAAATTAAAAAAAAAATTGAACTAATGGAAAACACAATTGATTAATTAATTAACTTATCAGCTCTTTTGACACAATGCACTCAAAAGACTCACATCATAAAAGTCAATTACAATTTCATTCAACAATTGCTCACTTTTATCTAAGGTATGTTTGAATACAATGATTTTCATTTTCTGTACAAAAAACAGAGAATTCCACATTAGTACATGTGGATTTGTAGGTGAATTTCTAAAACATATTTAGTTTTAGAAATCTTTTATTTCTAGTTAGTTTATAATGGACCAACTTCAAGTTGATGCYACTATCTTCTTTTAATAAAAAAAAGCATTCATTTGTCTGTTGGAATCTTTAATCACAACATTATAATTTAGTGTATATGGTCTTCAAAAGGGGCATTCTCTTAACCCCTAAGTGCTCAAACGACCATTTTTTGGTAAGAAGCACGGAGTAGTAAGGTCAGAGGAGGAGGCTGAAAGCATGTACGCTAGTATTGATAGGGTTTCTGACGTCCTTTCAAGAAAGCTTCGTAAGATCAAAGAGAAGGATGGAGGCCACGGGCGACCCACGAAGTCGCGCCAGTCACCTCGCATTGGAGAAGTTCTGTCTGATAAAATCGTAGATCTTGCTCCCATCCTTGAAAGGACGCCTAATGATTTACCTGACGAGGTAAAGGCTTTATTGAATCGTGTTTTCTCTTTTACGCTCTCCATTCGAGTGAATATTAGACAGCTCATTGATAGGGAGATTTGTGACCTGAATTTGCGTGCCGGGAGATATTGCTTTTGTGCCTGTTTGTGATGGTCTTCCTTGTAGAACTGTCGTTTTTATCACAGCTGTGAACATTTTAAGAAAAATCAGCAACTCCAGCAATTTATTTCATGAAACACTTATTTCGTGTTTGCTTAAAAATTTCTATTGAAGCAACTAGCTATAGCTTCTTCGATTTTAGTTTTAGGGTAAAATAGTTAATTAACAAAATCTCAGAGTTTCAGCTTTGGGTATTATGGGGTATTATGACCTTTTTGTTGAGATGCGCCCATAATCCTGTTTTGCATTTTGTTGCAGATTGTTCGGACCAAATACTTTGAAATGCGCCCAATGAAACCTCTTGAAGCTCTTGAACAACTGGTCAATATCGGCCATGACTTTTATGCCTTCCGTAATATTGAAAGCGGTATGCTTCTTCCTCTTCTGATGTATGGTTCGGCATTCAGGACGTCCAAAGTAGAATCTCGATTATCTGCGATGAGTAGATTGTTTTCTCAAATGATCTGAGATTAATTTGTTCCCCCCTCTCTGTTTTTGTAAATGTCAACCGTATGTTCTTTGGTTCTGGTTTGTGAACGTTTTTCGATTGTGGTTTGCAGGTGAGATCAACATCCTGTACAAACGAACTCATGGTGGTTATGGAATAATTGTGCCTCGAAACGATGATTCTTGGGAGGCCGGTAATGGAGCATCACAAGGCAAAAGTAGCTGAAACCTGTGACTTACAGTATCACTGCCTCATTTAGAATTGCTGTGATCTGCTGTTAAGCTTTTCCCRAGGTGTAACGCCAAGACTTCAGTATTAGACAACATTGCGAGGGTTTACTATGGGTTCATATCTCTTGGTTACCATTTACACTTGCATCAGATCGCATCTTGTCTGTACCTTCAGGACACAAGCTTGGTGAGAATACAGATTTTTTCAAACGATAAAATTCGAGCTTCCGAGGTCTGTGTATTTGTACTTCGAAGGCTTCCTGAAATTTCCAATATGCAGCATTCGTCATTAAGTTGTAAGCTCAAATTGTGCAGAATACTCCAATYCGGTATATGTAAGCTCCAAATTCGCTAAGCAGTTTTTTGGCAATATATGGTTACAATTCTAGATCTCGTAGGATGTARTAAGAAGTCAGTTACAAGAAATTGTTTTCTGGGGACGATCTGTGAAGTTTCGTCAAAAGAGAATTTGCGTAACATACAGTATCAAATAAACAGGATACTCATGCTTACCCTTTTGACGACGAGCATTACTAACCAAATTTTTGTTGAAAAAGAAACTAGTTTCTTCTTTCTGCAAAAGTATTAAAAAAAGGCTGCTCAAGAATCTTATGGATGTAAAAAGCATTAACGCTCTCTGAGATCAAGTTGAAAAGAGAAAATAGACTACGAAAGAGGTATACAGTCTCAATTCCAACAAGTAATGTTGTGAACTACATTGCTCATACAGATATCAAGTACTGAATGTGAATGCTTACAACTTCTGCCGTAACACTACTTGTACTTCGTGAAAAAGCGGGAAATTCACAAGAGAATTGGGTTGCAGTTCCGTCTAATTCTATACAATTCGCTCCAACTCTCGAGCATAGCCTAGAGTTTGATTGATCAGCTGCAGAGAGGGTATCTCTTTGCAYGGTGCGAGCTCTTTGGCTTTCTGAAAGAACACCCTGCTGCCACGAATCTCCCAGTCTGGATGATCCTGCATCATTTCTTGCTCGTCTCTCAACAACTCTAACTCACATATTCAGGGCCATTCAGTAACAGGAAAATGATCCTCACCATGCACACGAAGAAGTTTGAGATGTGCAGTCAAAACGTGTAGTCAAGACAGAGCTTCGACGCTAAAATGTGCTATTTGAGAACCGCGGACATGATATCCTTGTCTCCAAATATAACCAGGAGATGAGACACTCTACTCGCCTTCTATGAAGTTTGAATGCCAATCCGGATCTAATTATTAAAGCAAGATTCAGGAGCACTTTTACAAAAAGGCTTTCAATGATCAATGGCGCATTCAACTGGACAGAGCGAGAGCTGAGAAGAGATGTGGAGTAGCTACACATACTTGCGAGAAGAAGCTCTTGCACAGCTGTTGGGGATGATTTAAACAAAGGAGGAAGACCAGGCAACTCTGTCAATTTCACCTGCACGACCAAAATTACACCTGTAAGGCAAGATGAATTTCCTTTTCCGTCATTGATTCTTCCTCCGCTTAGTTAGAGAGTTCCACAAAATACCTGATACAAGTACTCCCATATGTCCTCCTAACGCCAACAAAACCCTAATTCAAACCAGTAAACCCTAAAAATCACTCAAAGCTTCAATCAATTATGCAAGAGCCAGAACAGCCAAAGYGAAGAACCTTCATCTGGGAAAGAATGCTGTCGCTGGTGTCCACATCGTTCTTGTCGTAGGCAGTCTTGAACTTCTGGAACAAACGGGTAATGTCCGCAATCTTTCCCTCCATGGTGGAACGATCGGACCAAAGTGCCAAAGGTAAATCGGACCAAAGAGCTCAATATGAAAGAAACGATCGATCAAAGACACATCAACGAAACGCCGGCAATAAATGAAGACGAAACGAAACAGCGAGCACAGGCGAGAATCGCAGACCACAAAATGGGACGACAAGCGACCAAGTAAATCGCGGAACTATCAAGCACCGGCCTCACGCTACGACAGGTGACGGAAGGACGAGACGTCCCCACGTTCTCAAGTTCGTTCCCGTGTTCTCTAGAAAGCCCCCCCGGGTGTATACACATATTTATTGAAATAATTTAATCAATTGAAGTTCCATTTAGTCGCTTCCCATATGAATTCTAATTTATAATCAAGAATTCATTCTTACCTAGTACGGTGAAAGCACCCAAAACCGATCATTTAAGCAATTCAGCATAGCTGAATGCAACTTTTTTTGAAAATATATTTTTGTAGTATTAGCGATTGAAAATCATGAATATTCAAAAAAAAAATTAGATTTTTTGGATATTGTATGTAATTTCTATGATTTTTTGAAGTGTCAGTTTACTAGACCACTGAAACTGTCCTATAGGTGTACCTAAATCTGAACACTGCCAAAATCAACAGTCAGCAAATCAGAATTAAGTATGTGTCATTCATATGTGTCGGCGAATCACAATCAAGTATTTGTAAGACATATTAACTACAACCAATGGACGCAATTAGGTGTAGTCTATGGTATAGGATTGGGTTCACGTGCACTAATGGGTGTTTCTACTTTAGAAGTAAAGTTTAGGAATAATTCACTTGTACTCCACAAGATATTTTTAACCCTTGAACGATGTGGAGGACGTTTACTGTCCTTTGGAGGACAAAAATCTCATTTGGTGAGTGGACACGCACTAATTTTCATCCGTTCTTTTTTGGAAAATAACCACACATATGTCAATCATCATGGGAAGTCAAGTTTAGTGTCTCTAATTGCTTCCTTATTTTTAGGTAGCCCCAATTCTATGAAGATAGTAAAAATTTTCACATGAAAGTGTTTTGTGCCACGGAGCCCTTCTCGCAATTTTTGAATGGGTAGCATCAGGTATTGGTTTGTACCATTTTTCCAAAGCTAAACATGTGCATGAAGAGTGTTTTTTCCCTCGGTCAAGCACTACATATTGCACCGAGCCTTTGCCAGTGGTGATAGGTCCATCCTTTAAGGGTTAAGACTTAGATTCATCTATTGATGAAAATGGGATTTTGGACTTTTGGGCTGGCTCTTGTGAATGCAATTGTTTACGGTATTTTTTGAAACTTTTACATAGCGTGGGTATTTCTTCTAGCTTTCCCAAAAGTCAATTTGCAATACGAAAAGTCATTTTTGGTTAGAAATATAAGCCATTTTTTAATTTTTATAAACTTTTAGCAACAAAAAAAGTACTTAAATTCTCTTAAATTAATATGATTTTTGATAAATAGATTTTTAAATCCATGGAAGAATTTTATTCATGTGAGGCATTGTAGTGGGGTGAATTGACCCCTAGCTTAGTCCATGGAGAAAACATTGAATTTTCTAATTTTTCACACATGATAAAATTTGCAAATTTTCAATTCATATTTGCAATTAGAAGCACACAATAGATTGGAGGGTTTTTTAGATAAATTTATTAAGCAAAAAATAGGGTTTTTTCCAGCTTGCACCTTTTGAATGAGTTGCAAGGGCCAAACAAAGGGGACAATTCACCCCACCCAGGTAATAGGAAATCTAGTTTTGTGGGCAATTAAGAAATGGCCCCTAAAAAATCAACATGATTTTTTTTTATAACTTCAATTTTGTAGTTCTTAAAACTAAAATAGGAATAGGAATTATATGGTTTTCTAGAACATTTGTTTTGGGGCGATTTTGCTTAGAAACACTCAAAGAACTTTTGGGGTTAAGATCTATTTCAAATTTAATTATTGCTAGAATTTGGATATTAGTGCAACATGCTTTCACATTAATTGAACAAGATGAATGTAGTCTAATTAGAGTGAATGTTTGGATGAATCTTAGAGGATTGGATGAATATAAATGGCAATTACACCATTGTGTGAAAACAATGTAGACCTCATTTTATTCTTAAATACCATGAACTTTTATAATCACTCAATAATTTGCAAAATTTGCAAATTATTTAGTGTGAGTTTACTTTGTGTTACTATTATGGTGCA
Organism: Pleurozium schreberi; assembly: GCA_006891605.1. Lineage (NCBI taxonomy): Eukaryota > Viridiplantae > Streptophyta > Bryopsida > Hypnales > Hylocomiaceae > Pleurozium > Pleurozium schreberi. The sequence goes on from VACF01000146.1 coordinate 9,830, forward strand.
CAATGATTGTAGTTATTTCTTCACATGTAGCCCTTTTAATTTAGTCAATGCAACTACTTTACAATTTATGCACTATTATGATGCATTACTTTCAATTGCCAGTAATGCATTGTAACGGTGCAATAAATTGTATATTAATGTGCAAACCCATAAAGCAACAATAATCACATAATAATTGTTGACAACCCCAGGTTTTATACTTTGTGATAGTATACTTAATGAGTCTTTTAAAGTATTCCATTGATGAAGCCCTTAGGGAATCTACAATAGGCCATTTATAGTGCTCTTCCAAATGCAACTCTAACTTTTAGTGCTTCATAATTAGAACTTAAATTTTTTTATCATTAGAACTACATTCAAAAGTATGAACATGGGGTTTGTAAGAATAGATACAAAAAATCTCAAATTTAGATATTAGGTAATGAAAACAAACTGCTCCCAAATTGCAATAAAAGACAAGAATTACAATTTGATGTTGGCAAATCATGCTTACAAATGCAAAATTTGGCCAATTGGACTCCAAAATGCTCCAATATTGGTCAAATTGTGTAATAATAAGTTTGATTTGCCAACACCTCTATAATTATATTTTTATTGTGCTTTTGAAGTGATTTATTTTTCTTACACCCACTCAAAGTACATTTTGAATGCGCTTCCAATGATAAAAATTTCAAGTTCTAATCGTAAAGTTAGAATTACATTTGGCGGGCGTGTATACCGGTCCCAATAAGGATGCCCTCAGCCRTTAACTCGGTACCTTATATTTCTGATGGCGGGACAAGCGAGCTTGTGWCCGAAGACAGGCCACATCGACGACGCCCCATGCTGGCTGTCGCCATGGCCTGCCACCTTCACTCCCACAATAATAGAAACGCCCCGAAATTGGTCCATCAACAATTTTCCCTCTCGGAGATCCTGAATTCCACCTCCCTGCAGGTCTCCAGTAATGGCATTGCGCATCTAGTTTTCAAGTTTACTCCTGGAACTTTGAATTTGGCTTGTTTTTTCATGCCTGGAACTTTGAATTCCTGTATCTGGTGATTGCACTTGACGTTTTGCTCTCACATACCCGTTGTGGTGCACGCAATTASCTTTGCATTTCAGCCACACACATTCCAGTTGCGGGGTGACGGACGTGGTACTTGTGGCGCAGAGTTTTTGTTYGCATCAATTCTTGAATAACAAAGTCGAATTATCGCTGGTGAAAAGAGTTTTACGATTGTTTGTTCTGAAGCCGTTTGCTTGTGGCATTACGGGTAGATTGTTTGCCATCGCTCTCCTCATGGTAGTGGAGAGCAGGCTCTTTTCTCAAAGCTGTTTTTGGGGGCAATTGATTTTTTCGGCAAACGAGAAGCCGCTCCCCAAATTGGTTCGGCAGTATCGCAGGCTGCATTGCCAGAACGAGAAAGCTGCTGAAACGATGGAGAAGAAGAGTTTGATGTGGTTTCGGAAAGGGTTGCGACTGCATGACAATCCCTGGTTTGTATGGATAATGAAGCCTGGGATCTTATGAAATGTTATCTTTGATATGTAATAACTCCATTAAATATTGGCCTTACTCTACAAGGATAGTGTTTGAATTTACTAAAAGTAAGTGTTTCCTGCAGTTTGGTTGTCTATCATGCCGGTTATTCCATCAAAGACTGCGAGCTGTTTACTCGAAAAACAAGAAATACTCAAAACCTCCCGTCTCTCTTGAAGGACAGGTATTGGTCACATTCTTGGCTTTTGATTCTGTGTATGGAAGTGCCTTTGATAAGACTTCAACTTCTTCTTGTTACGTTCTGTAGAAGCACGACCAGTATTTTGTTGAAGGGAAACTGACCTCTGTTCTGCGGACTGGCAGTTGCTATGGCGTGAATTTTTTTACACGGCTGGCTATGGAACCCCAAATTTCGATCGAATGCTTGGAAATCCTATATGCAAACAGGTTCGAATAGGGTGTATTGTTTTCCTGGGGATGGTGGCTTTGGGCACTGAACGCAGGCTTTGGGGGGAGCAGGGTGTTCACTTGTTTTTTCCGTCGTTTTTTTAGATTGTTGACTCAATGATCCATTTCTACTTGTTTGAAATGAGCCAGATTCCATGGAAAGATGACGATCGACTTCTATCAGCTTGGCGAGATGGTAGAACAGGACATCCTTGGATTGATGCAGCCATGATTCAGGTCTTATTTGTCTTCGCTATTATGGTTCCTTTGTGGTACCATTTAGGTGCTGATTACTGATCGTCTATTTGTCAGGTATTGATTTTTATCAGCGTGTTATGTTGTTTGTGCTGCGTAGCACTAAACGTTTGCGTGRTTGTGAGTTTGTTCATGCAGTTGAGGAAGTGGGGTTGGATGCATCATCTTGCGCGGCACGCTGTGGCGTGCTACCTTACGCGAGGGGATTTGGTTCGTCAAGTTCTTAAACCTGAGTCGTGCTTTGTCTGTTTCTTTTTCCCCTAATCTTCACCTTTCCTTGAAGAAACCCAACACTTGCACTGGTGCAAGTCCGACATAGTTTGCCACATTTTTACAATTATTCAGCTGCACAATCATGATGATTTTGCTAAATACGAGACTTCTGGTAGACCTAATTTATTCTACATTACTGTTTTGCCAAAGTAAGTTGATTCTCTGCCCTTTCTTCCAGTAATTTTTTTCCTGACTGTGTTCTATGGTCCAGTTTGTGTATTGGGAGAGAGGCCGTGACGTATTCGACAGACTTCTCATCGATGCTGACTGGGCCATCAACAATGGAAACTGGTTATGGCTATCTGCATCCGCTTTTTTCCATCAGGTAAAATTACTCATTCTACAACACCAAGCTCGCTGAAAAAGTCGTGTGTTTCTTAGAATGTTCATCCCAGTTACCGCTCTCCTCCATTAATGGATTGCGGTTTACTTGGGAATTTCTTGTACATTCTTCTGCACATAAGTTGCCTGCAACATAAACAACTGCTTATTCTTTTTCTCTGGATGCAGTATCACCGCATCTACTCCCCAGTTACATTTGGCAAGAAATACGACTCTGAAGGTCTTTATGTGAAACATTTTCTTCCAGTTCTGAAAGGTAGGTGGGCGTACAGGAATCTCGCTGAATTTGAATAGAGTGGGCCATGAATTTGTGTGGTTTTTTTTTCTTTCATCCTTCATAACATTTAGGCTTGTGTTTTCACAGATATGCCRAAGCAATATATTTATGAACCATGGACGGCACCGCTGGCAGTGCAAAAGAAAGCCAATTGTATAATCGGCGTTGACTATCCTCATCCAAGTACGTCGTTCTGATTCCCTTTGATTTACACTCAACCCTCTCTAATGACACGTTCTTAAATGCACATTTCCTCTACATCTTGAGAATTCTTGTGCACAAATCTTATTTTACAACTCCCACATGTCAACTTGTGAATTTACAAGGCCATTGTCTTACCCGAGGCAGTGTCATTAGAGAGGGTTGAGTTGTACTGGTACCTGTAGTTRCAATCGATCTTAGAGTGAAGCTTTCCAAGAGTGAGCTTCTGTTGTGTTCTTTGGGAGAGCTTTCTCTCACAGAAAAAAGTTGGGACTGATTCAACAGTTGTGGACCACGCTATCGCCAACAAGGAATGCCGCGAAAGAATGGGTCAAGCGTATGCACTCAGCAAAGAAACAGGAGGCCATCCAAAGCAAGAGCAAGTAGATGAGTTGCAYGACAGACTTGAAGTGCAGTTTCCAGTTGTGAAGCCCGARTCTGGAGGGTCTTCTAAGCAGGCTCCCAGAAAAGCAACGAAGAAAGGTGGTTCTCCTCCGAAAGATGAGCCTTCAAGGAAACGGCAGCTTAGGTTGACTGACTACAAAGCGAAGACCAACAAGACGTAAGTTAAGAGGGAGAATTATATTGATGTGAACTTTGAAATTGACGATCACATTCAATAGTGACTTGAGAGATTTTTGAGAACCACCCCAGATGAATGCCCGTTGACTGGTGTACTGTACAGTACAGCACAACAACGGTTTGCAAATGTGGTAAACTCCGAATTTCCTTGTCTTTTCATGAGTCTGAATCTCCACGAGAATTGAGAGTCTACAATTAGAAGAGCTGGCGTTGTTGTGAGCTTACTTACTGCAGGGTATTTATTGAGGGATTGTAAAGCAAGCTTGGAGTTTACTCCTAATGGAGTTTTTCTCGAGTAGCTTTCATGCTACAATGTAAATTATCGAACTGGTCTGTAGTTGCTCTTGTGTCAACAAACATCGATATTGAAGAACTTGTCTGAGAAGAAAATTTTGCACATTCGGTCTCTGAGGTCCATCGAATGCTTAAGTAAATGACCGTCCATGTGTCAAGATTCAATTTGTGTCAGCAAAGTAGGCTATTATTTTTTTTTTCCTCGGTAGTACCGTACATTGTCATCATGCAAAGCTGTACAAAACTGTGATTAAGCGTTATGCAATAGCGAATATGTAGAAGAGGCTTGGAGGCCTAATGACTATGGTATTTCTTCTATTGTCATTCCATCTCGGTGAAACTCTTGAATAAGGATCAAATGACCAGGGGATTTACAATTTCTTATTTGGAGATTTAGAGACTTTTCTGATCCAAGCCACATAACATTCTTGACAAGTTGCCTCAACATCTTTGGAAAAGGAATCCACAAWAAATTTGTGCACAATCTTGAGCTCATGCCACTATTGGTATATGCACTAGCTACAAGTTAGGAAATGCTCACTGTCGTCACAATAATGAGCATAACAATTTCTTGCCCATTTGACACCCACCTTGAAAAGTTAAGCCAATCCAAATGCTACTCTCATGCTCTTTAGTACATTCGTAGCCTTATATTGAAATATATCATGCTCTTTAGTACATTTGTAGCCTTATATTGAAATATATCAACTGACACATTGAGGTTGATTTCCCATTCAAAGTTGGGCCAAATATGCGTATCCATTAGACACTTTCTATTGCTTGGTCAAAATGATCCTATTTTGAATCTTTCTAGTATTTTCATATCACGCTTACCACCTTAACGTTCCTATTTCACTTAGTTCCCATTCAAAGTTGCTCTACAATTCTATATTCCATTAGAGACTCTTGAAAGTTGTGTCAATTCTTATCTTGTTCAAATTCCATCAAGTGTCCTTGTATTACAAGAAAATCACCTTAGAATCTAATTGTACTCCCACTCAATGATGAACTTATTATACAACCCATTTTCACACCTCAAAAGTTGTGTCAATTCTAATCCTATTATGATTCCCAAGTACCATTGCATTACAAAGACATCACTTCCATAAGGATTCTAGTTGCCTCCWATTGAAAGTGGAAATAAAAAATGTRACAAAGATAAAATGGAAATGGRGCATGGGAATTACAAATTGGAATATGAATAAACTCCACGGCCACTCTTGYGGCCAAGCCAACCAGCATCAACATACAAAACAAGAAGGGGGCAGGGTCGATATTTGGAGTCGGCAAGCCCGGTGTGGAGTGTTTGCATGATGGAGAGACAAGTATCGAGGCCAATGAGGTCGGCCAATGCCAAGGGYCCCATGGGTTGATTGGTGCCCAACTTCATAGCCGTGTCGATGTCTATGGGGGTGCCTATCCCCTCTTGCATGCAATAGAATGCCTCGTTGATTTCCAAATAGAATAGTACTCTCAATGCAAGGGCAATCGTCCTGTGCTCATATTTGGTTCTGCGATTTACGTCTTGGGTTGTGAAGGCGCATGTAACACCATAGTAAGTACTTGAACGACAAAGACTAGTGAGAATCGTTCATGAAGACGCAAACCTTGAAAAAAAAAGGCAACCAAAAGCAGCAGAAGCAATATCGCTCTAAACTTCCAGAAAACAGGCTCAGATGGCAATGAATTTTCAGAAAACCCTCCTGCAGCGAATTACTCTCTCTTCGATTTCCAACTACCAACACCGACAACGAATTCCAAAAAGAATAGTATTCTTAATGCGAGGGCAATCATACAGTGCCCAATTTGCGTTCTGTGATATACATCTTGGGTTGCGAAGGCGCATGTAACGCCATGGCAAGTCCTATTTCAACAAAGCAGAGTGCCAAGGGACACGATCGGATCGGAAAGAAGGATGAGGAGTGACCTGGGAGAGTAATTGCTTCTTCACGAAGCGCGACAGAGAGGTCGAGACGGAACGCAAGCCGCGACCGAGCGCCGCGTCGTCCACATCCGCCATGATCACCTGCATCTTCGCCGCGGCGGCCACTTGCGCAATGCCAGACCCCATCTGCCCCGCGCCCACCACACCCACCACGCGAATACTTGCCATCGCGTGCAAATTCAAGAACCGTCAAAGCGTCCCAATCTTCGCAAGAAAATTCTAGTCCACCAGGTCGAATTAACACATAGCCTCTAGAGTGCTGCAATGGAACGAATTCGGTACTTCTCAATTCACATGAATTAGAAAAATTCGCAACAATCATCACGCCGATCGTCACGTCTCCTGAAGTTGGTAGGCAGGCCGCATTTCGGAGAGATGCCGTGGGTTCGTGAACTTGTGAGCAGCCCTCGTCAGCGCCACGACGACAGCGACGACGAGCGCAAGGAGTTCGCAACCGATGTTCTGACGAACAGAGCTCGTCTAGTTGGATGAACTTTCGATGAGAAGTGCAGGTCGCGATTGCCCCTCCAAGAATCCGCCATCGTCAACGTCTTGTAGTCTCCGATTGCGTTGAATTCAGTTTTCGTATCGACCTTTATGCGGTAGCCCTGGAACAAATTGCACCGCCGTCAGTGATTGCTTGATCAAATTGAAAATCGCGGACGATTGTGCAACGCCGAGCGGTGCTTTCTGTTTTTCGTTTCTTCAATCGGCCCTGGCGTTTGGTTGCGCCTTGGAGCGTCGACGTTGACGTGGGCGGTTTCGATTGCTTCGCAGCTTCTGAATTACTGCTCGCGGTTGTAAGCAGGTTTAGTTGCTGAGCTTGTCTCCCCTATGCAAGTTGAATATCGCATTTTAATTTTTGTTRTTTTTTMGGAGCTTCTGTTTAGGGCACACTYGGGTATGACCTAATGAGCTCAGACGAGTTCGTTTACGCGTTKATGTTTCATAGAATTGAACGTAGATTGGAGTTTCATAGGGGGTTTTCTTCTCCCTGGAYTGTATTTGTGGAGATAGTGACGTCGTGGAGGTTTTAGGGTTCTTGGACTCGCGTCTTTTGACGGCCCTGTTCTTGAATCTCCGTCAGTGTCAGAAATTGAAGTTGCTGAGATAGAAGTAAAATGTACAATTTTTTAGGTCATTCAGGTTTCGTTTTTGAGGGGTTGGACCGGCGAGCTCTTTTTTTTTTAGTGTATAATTTCGAGTGGCGGTGGATTGGGTAGGGGTTATGGATGTCTCCCTTAGAGATTGCYGGACTGTGGAGTTTCTGTTATCAACGTGTGGGCGTACGCAGCTCTGAATTATATCAGCTCTTCCGTTGGTCGTTTCATTGATGCTCATGTRAATRGGATCTGAGTGCTTTGTTATGAGARSTCTTTGCCTGAATYTTTGTGCTTGATACAGTGAGTTCAGAAACTGAATTGWAATTGGCATGTAGCACATTAATGTGTAAAATTAGGCTGTAAAATTAGGCCTAAGTTTTGGAATGATTTAAAGAAAAGTTGTTYTAGAAATTAAGAGCTATAGTTTTCCAAACTAGACTTTCTTTTTTTATAGTTTTGGCACTAAAGGGTTAACTTAATTTTGAATCGTTCTGMTTTGTCAGGATTCGATTGCTGGAAAATGCATTGCACTAGAGAGTAGCATATGAACGATGTGTCACACGACAGTAGAGGCGTGGACGTGTCGGCAAGCTGTTAGAACATGTTGCTGATTCAAGGARCAAGTGAAGAACCATGCTCTCTCTTGCGCTTTTGAGGCAGGCTGGCCGACAGGTAGCTTTGTCAGCCCCTCTCCGGAGCTTGCTACCTCCGGGGAGATCGCTATGGAGTCCTCATGCTGACCGAGAACACTTGGCTTCACCATTGCTGCGTGGTTTTGCATCGCCGAGGAGATGGTCTGCATTGAGTCCCTTGCATGTCCAAGCAGGTCAGCAGGACCTGGCTTCCTCTCTCCGGAAGTCTTCCATGTCGAGGTGGTCCGAATCAGTTCGGCAAAGACTGGGGTTTCAAAGAAACTATGCCGGGGGCGGGTTTGGAGGGTACTTAGGTGGGTATGGCAGAGGAAGCTCGCAAACTGTGGTTTGGGGGTTGATAGGGGTGAACCTGGTGGTGTTTGGCTTGTGGCAGACGGTCGATTCCCAGTTCATGGCAAACAATTTCATGGTTTCTGTGAACTCGATCATGAGCGGCCGGCTGCACACAATCTTGACGTCGGCGTTCAGTCAAGCCCGGTTTGACCACCTGGCGATGAACATGCTCGGTCTCTACTTCTTTGGCACGGAGATTGCGCAGCTCTTTGGGGGCCGCTGGCTTCTGAATCTGTACCTGGCTGGCGGGATTGCGGGATCAGTGGGCCATCTTGTGTACTGCGCCTTTGTTGTGCCGTGGCTCGAAAACATTCCTCAGAATCGCTTCAATGCGCGCTACACGCCCAGTGCACTGGGTGCCAGTGGTGCCGTGAATGCAATCGTGTTGCTTCACATCCTCCTCTTCCCGACGCGGATCATCATGGTGAACTTCTTCATTCCTGTGCCGGCTGCTCTCTTCGGAGTGTACCTGATTGGGTCTGATGTCTGGCAAGCCCGCAATGAAGGCTCGCGCACCGCGCATGCGGGGCATTTGGGAGGCGCGCTGGTGGGGGCCTTGGCATGGATCCGCCTTCGCCGACGATGGTGAAGAGGAACTGGTTTACGAAGAGCTGCACAATAGAAGTTCAATGAGCAATGGACATCACGGGTGGGTTTTTTAAAGTGACGTGATCATCACCAATTTGGAAATTTTTTTTCACCTGCTCAATGCAGCAGTTGACTCCTTGGAATTGAAGCTTTGTGTGTCACTGATGTTTGACACATTGTTACATTGTTACAGCTCAAGATGAAGCTCTCGCTGAATRTCAATGGGCGTACATAGTCTCTTTATTGCCATYGCCCAATTTTCAAGCAGAATTCTGCTCTTGTAATTTTGGTGACAGTTGTCACTCGGGAGTCCGCCGATTATTTCTCCTTTTTAAACGTGCAACGTGGCAAGTTCATCCTTTCGCTTCTCTCGTTCATGACTATGCTCACTTTTTTCCGAAGGKGTAGAGTTTATGAAGAATTTCATGCCTCTGATAGATGAAACATTGAAGTTGCATTTTGCCATCATCATAGTCCGTTTTCCGTCAATTACTTCTATCAATAGTTTTGAAAAGCGTTGTAAATCGTGATTCTGCAACGATAGCTTATCGCCGCACTTTGACGTAACTTGGTTTATGGTTTGCTTGCAAAAAGTCTCTACGGTGCTGCAACTTAATCCCGTCCTCTTCTTGCAGTTGCCTTTGGTAYGACCACAGCTGTTGAGGAGACGAACCAGAGTTTGACTCTGCAATGTGATTCTGCCTTCGTCACCGCGTGTGGCCACTGTTGTGAATTCCATTTCCGCAAAACCATCCTTGTGAAATGTGTTTTAAGCTTAGCCATAATATCCTGTTACGCCACGTGAAACTTTCGCAATGATTTTCTCGAGTAATAAGAGCTAACAGACGCCACATCAACAACTGAACTTCCAGCAGTAATAAGTGACATCAATTATGATGGCCATCCGATCAAAATGGTCTACCTGACCATCCACGGCCCACAACCGGAGCTCTGGAAGCACAGCGGAACAACCGAGGCCACCGGCCCCACAGCAGCAGACAGAGGAAGAGAGAGGTGGAGGATATTTGAAGAGTTCTCCAGTTCTCCCTCCAGTCCTTTGTCTGCTTGTGCAGAATAGAACGGCGAGTTCAGCAGTAAGTTAGCTGAGCCAAAAGGGACACTTGCCACGCTGGAACCATCCCAAAAAATCAAAACCAAAATAAATTTTAAAAAAACTATAGAAAAAGCATCCTGCACTGCTCCCGAGGTGAGAGTGACTGGTGACCGAAGCTCTGGCACCGTTGGTTCGTCTCATCATCGGAGCATTCCAGCCCATCTCCTGGATCCACCCTACATTTCGCATTCGCAACTCAGTGCCGTGTTTGTCTGGGTCGCGTGTCAGGGTTGGCTCGTGCTCTCCTCTCCACTTTTCATTTACAAGCTCCTCTTTTGCGCTTGCTAGACTTTGTCTAGTCTCACACAGCAAGTCTGTGTTTGCAGAGGTGCGACTGTGCTTTTTTATGGGTTGAGCTTTGGGGCAGTTGTTTTGGTTTATCAAGTTGCTTTTCGTCAACATTCTAAAGGATTCTGGGTTTGAGGACGTTTTGAGGAGATAGGGCGGAGGGGTTTGGTTTTCCGGGTTTCAATTGGAATGAACTTTTGTGTGTGTGTGTGCAGGAATTGATTGTGTAAGCTTCTTTGTGAATTTCGGAAGGTTTTTGGGTGTGCTTAGGAGGAGCTATGGCGTCTTCTTCTGCAATGCTGCAGCAGGCAGCAGTGTCGTCTGCAGGGAGAACTGTTGCCCAGTTCAACAAGAGTAGTGTTCTGGCAGCTCCATCTTCGAGCGAGCTGCGTCTCACCCTGAGACCAAACCACCTCGGGAACGCAAAGGTGGTGTTCGCTCCCACTGCGCCAATTCCGTCTGGGCGAAGAGCTTCCTTACATGTGGTGGCGCTCAAGGACCCTGCGGCGCAGGACGGGTTGAAGCGCGCGGTGGCGAAGAAGGCCGTGGAGCTCGTGAAGTCGGGCATGGTGGTGGGTTTGGGGAACGGAAGCACGTCGTCCATGGCGATCGAAGGATGGCCCTGTCATCACGGACCTGGTGAGCTTCCCCATCATAAGCTCCACGCACTTTTTCAGACTATTTCGTGAGCGACTTGCATCAAACTTAGTTAAATTATTGTAAGTATTCACGCTAGTTGAGGACCAGGACATGATGGGGATGGAAATGTGGTGTGTGGCAGGGCAACATGGTGGTGGACGTGAGATTCCCAGAAGGTGTGAAGCACCCCGCCGACCTGGAGAACAAGATCAACATGATCCCTGGCGTGATTGAAAACGGACTGTTCATCAAGGTGGCGCACAAGGTGTTGGTCGGCACGAAGGACGGCGACGAGACTTCGGTTGTGGAGTTTTCGGATTTCGTGGAGAGCTTGAAGAGCTCAGAGGGAGTGTCGGCTTGAACCACGAGCAAGCAGACTTGTGAAGGCTGAAGCTTTTATTCGTCATGATTTAAAGTTTCCTTCTTTTATTGGACATGAACGGGTTAGCACAATGGATCTTGGAAGACTTTTCCGGCGTACTGTGGATCAGCTCTAGAAGATCGTTAGGTCAGACTCGTTGATTAATTTTGCCAGTGCTCGAAAGAATCGGAGCAAAGGGGGTTGTGATTGTTGTCTCCGAGGCCTCGAGCATAATCTCTCAGGTTTTGCTCAATCTGATTCTCATAAGTAGACCCCCCTCTATCAGTTCCTTTTTTATGTATCTCGATAGCTGCGAAGACGGAGATAAAGAATGTCCGAGATTCAGTACTTGGGCATCACGTATGTCCCGAAGAGATGTTGTGGTTCGGAGGATATTATTGTTCAATGAGCATATTGATGTACCAGGTCCCTACTCTATCATGGTTTTCGTTGCACTTTCTGTTCAACTCTTGATTGATTCTTAGACGATCTCATAGATCTGTTGCTCGYTGTGCGTGTAATCCGAATGTAAAGGTCACCCTGGCGAATTTGCATTTCAAGGGATGTGTTGAGCAGTTACCCTGAGAAAGATTTTCCCGCGGAATTTGTGTTGGATCAGTAACCTACTGTACTGAAGAAGTTGCTGCCAAGCAGCGGTGGGGCCGCTGGAGGCAAACACGAGTCAGTGCTCACTTCGTTCATATTCCAGGCTGAAACATCTTTTCTATCCATTGAATATGAGGCACCCGTTTTTTCTTACAAAACCTAAGCGGCGATGTAGATTAGCAGCAGTTCCTGGTTGCATCTGAACGCAAAKTGCGTAACCACATGGTAGATCACTTCATACTGTAACGCATCGTTGAGGATTTCTGTCGATCGACTCGAAATCGAAACAAGTTGTAACAAAGTTCAGAGGCGATGGTTGTGATCTCCGCATTATCATCGATGGGAACTTTGCAAGGAATTCCACTGCACGTAGTGCCGCCACTCCCATTTCGGCATGCGGGGAAACTTCGGAGCCCACGAGCGGCAGCTGTGGAGCATATGGGATCTCCAGAAACAAATTCACTCGTTGATGAGGTCCCCGTTGTGGATCTGGCGCAGCTCCGAGCAGGTGATCCTAGCGGAAGCCAGCGAATTGCCGCCGCTTGCCGCGACTGGGGTTTCTTCCAGGTTTATAATTCTCGCCTGCTTTCTCTTTCCTGTGATGCTTTAGCGGACTGCAAATTTCCACCTGCAAATTTTCATTCCAATCGTCCATGTCCAGGTTGTCAACCATGGAGTGTCRATGGATCTTGTCCAAAAGCTCCGCAAGCAGTCGTTGGATGTCTTCGCTCTCCCTCCAGAGAAAAAAGACACGGTGTCCAGGAGGCACTCAGGGGGGTCGCAATGGGGTTACGATTTCCGACCGAAAAATGGACCCATGGAGGTTTTTCAARTCAGGGATCGTCAGCATCTTCTCGATTACGCCCAGCAGTTGTTCCCCAACTCCAGCGAAGAATTCGTGTAAGTCACTCTCGGTTACTAGCCGCGCTAATGCGCTTGTGTCAAACCCTGAAACCCTAAATCTTTAGACTGTAGTGAAGGAGGGTTTTGTTTTGGAATTTGGAATCGAATCTCCATAGCGCCAGCTTCGTAATTTCAAGCAACGACGACGAGTGTGGCTGTTTCTGGTGTATGATGGCAGAGTGGTTTACGAGGAAGCCATCTTGGCGTTTCGAACGCTGGCGTTGGAGATTCTGGACATCATGATCCAGRGTCTGCGAGTGGATGCGAGACACTTTGAGGTGCACAAGAAGGAATCGCAAGGAGTGATGCGTGCAAACTACTATCACAAATCGAAAGGCGCAGAGCAAGTGCTGGGGCTCATTCCACATGTCGACGGAAATCTGTTGACGATTCTGCACCAACAGGATGTTAGTGGACTGGAAGTGCTCAAAGAYGGGCGATGGATGCCCGTTCTCCCTCAAACCGATTCGTTCTGCATCAATGTGGCTGATATCATGCAGGTGCGTTGCTTTCCTCATGTTCAATAGGGGTGCTCTGAGTGCGAGTGTCCACTTCCGCGGGGAGGAACGATTCTCAAATACAATCGTAAACTATGTCGTGGGTTTGGGGAACGGAAGCACGTCGTCCATGGCGATCGAGGAGCTCGGCCTCTTGATCAAAGCCAACAAGCTCAAGGATGTTGTGGCCGTGGCCACGAGCTATCAGTCGAAGGTGCTCGCTCGTCAATTTGGAGTGAAGTCGGTGGACTTGAATGATGTGAATCACATCGACCTCGCATTCGATGGAGCGGATGAGGTTTGGCTCCCTGTAATCTCCCAGTTTGGGATACTTTTTGGAAAGAATCTAGGGTTTTGGGCAGGGTCTTGTGTTTTGAGGTTGCTGAATTGCGAAGGGGAGCTGTAATTTGCGGGAACGAATTGTAGTGGACACTGTGAATTTCTTGACGCTGTCTTGGAAAACAAAGATGTTTCGCAATGAGGATGTAGCGATGATTATAGGCAGCGAAGGAGCAGAATGTTCCGCTTGCTGAGGTTACATTGAGTTCCCCTGTTTTCGGCTATGGAGAATGGACTCCGAACAGATGCATTAATATTTAATCTTCAGAAATTATAGTGCTTCAGTTACGAAAGTATCCTCAGTTGGCAAAAGAGGCTGATAAGCGATGCTTTTTTTCCGCCTCTGTAGAACCTCTKATCATATGACCGTCCTGTCAAAGCTGTTGCACACCATCTGTACTTCATTTCTGGTTTATTTTCGGTTGGAATTGTCTGTTGGGCTTGAGTGTCTTGCAATTCCGAAGCAACGAGACCTCGTATTAAGGTGGATATGGGCGTGGTGGTGTCTGGTATGTCATGTGGGCCGCTTGTTGACAGCGGCTGCGTTGTGATTGCAGGTGGATTCAGCCATGAACTTGATTAAGGGTGGGGGAGCGGCGCACACCATGGAGAAGGTGGTAGACTCCATCGCCAAGGAATGTGTGATTCTGGTCGACGAATCCAAAGTGGTGAAGACGCTGGGTCTCACATTTCCTGTGCCCGTCGAAGTGCTGCCGTTCGCCCTGGCTCCTGTTCTGCGCGCTTTGACTGCTTTGGGTGGGCAYCCCGAAATTCGCACTGCTCTTCGAAAGGATGGCCCTGTCATCACGGACCTGGTGAGCTTCCCCATCATAAGCTCCACGCACTTTTTCAGACTATTTCGTGAGCGACTTGCATCAAACTTAGTTAAATTATTGTAAGTATTCACGCTAGTTGAGGACCAGGACATGATGGGGATGGAAATGTGGTGTGTGGCAGGGCAACATGGTGGTGGACGTGAGATTCCCAGAAGGTGTGAAGCACCCCGCCGACCTGGAGAACAAGATCAACATGATCCCTGGCGTGATTGAAAACGGACTGTTCATCAAGGTGGCGCACAAGGTGTTGGTCGGCACGAAGGACGGCGACGAGACTTCGGTTGTGGAGTGTTCGGATTTCGTGGACAGCTTGAAAAGCTGCGAGGAAGTGGCAGTTTGAGCTTATTAGCAAGCGGACATGTGCAGACTGAAGCTGTTTTTTCTGATGCCTTCTCCTTCTTATTTGACAAGACAGGTTATGGTGTTGGACGATTCATCCGGCAACCTGTGGAGCAGCTTTGTACGATGCTTATTGATGCATACCAATGCTCAAAGGATTTGGAGCGAGGGGGGCTTGAGCCCATCCTCTCAAATGTTAATATGAGTCTCATAATTAGACTCCCTCTTGTTCTTTAGACTGCTGGTCTGTTCCTGAAGAGCTGTGAAGAAGGTGAAGACGATTAATTAAATGCCCTGCAAGTAACGAAGTCTCTGTGATGTATACTAATTTAGGAGTAGCAAATTGGCAGGACATCTGGACTGGAATTTGTAATGTACGTCTGTCCTGAAGAGATTTGTAATGTAGTCGTTCAAAGCTTATATTTACCAGTCCCTATTTCACTATGATTTCCATTCCAATGTTCTGTTTATCCTGATTGTTATGTGTCAATCTCACATGCGGATCGATGAGCTGAGGTGGGTAGAATTGGATTTTTTGGTTTCCATTGGGCGTGGGTTTATTTTGTTATGTGCAAGGTAGGAGGTCCATAATTCGACCGGGTTCTAAATGGGTCCCTATCTAGGAAGGAGTGGCATGTTCCTTGAAATATCTATTATTGTCATTCATGAGTTACGTAGGCTTAAATGGACAGTTTATGAACCTCCTACCTTAAATGAATGCAAATGTTATCTTCTCGTGTCCAGAGACGTGGTGACTGGACTAGGCATCGTGAACTCCTTACTATGAGAAATTATATGCTAAGCCACATTATTTTTGTCATGGCCACAACCAAAAAATTAAATGCCAGTAGTCCCGGCCCCTTCGGAATAGCTACGTTACCTCTTTGTAACAGTAGTCTTCGCGAGTTTCGGTGGAGCGCGCTCGCTCTGGCATGCAGCCAGCAAGCAATCGTCACGACGTTTGTCATACCCCCATCAGCAAAAGCAAGATTCTCGTGCACGTCAGTCTACCGCATCTGCTAGCGCTCTCATGGACCGGATCATGTAACGACGTGTCGCAGCTGGCACGTACGTACGTGCGTACAACAGGCTCCGGCCAATGCCGCTATAAATGAGCTTCACAATAATGGATTTGCAACAGCCCTTTCTTCAATTCTGACTGTCGGTCTCTAGCAGTCTCAGAAAAAATTGGGCCAGCGCAGTGCAGTACAACTGAAGCACACAACTAAACAGACTGAGATCGATCGAAGCTACTTAGCTAGTTSGAGGCTGGGTGGAAATGGCGATGGAGGGCTTGGTGCAGCTGCTGCTGCTTCTGGCATTGAGTTGCGGCATGCTTATGCCCACCACTGAAGCATTGCCAGMCTTCAAGTGCCCCACCGCATTCTGGGTGTTCGGCGACTCGTTGACGGACACTGGAAACACCCAGGTCGCGTTTCCCGTGSAAAGCAGACTCGACCCTCCCTATGGCATATCGTATACCTTCACTGACAAGCCTGGTCTCAATCGGTWCTCCGATGGCCGCCTCATCGTCGACTTCGTTGGTACGCAACTTACTCATAAATTCACRGCCTGGATCCAGCATACGGTCACGAATTTYCATGTGTYAAAAAGATTTTAGTTTAGTTGAGATTCCGAACTATGCAAATCAGGACATTTTAATCAKTGGGCAGGGTAACGGTTATAAGGTAGTAGTAGATCCTATTTGTGMCACAATTCACAAGTCACCYTATACGTGTCACTCTGTATAAACAATGTACATTTCAAAATTTCAAATGTGCTACATAGAGGCTATAAAGTGGCACAAATGAACAAAAGGCACAAATAAGGTCTCTTACCTTCATTTGCCTTTTCAGTAGGGCACTAATTATACTTGTCTGCTACATAACCCTCCTCTGGATTTGAGTTTATGTGTATCCACCAAACAGGTTCAGGTCTAGTGCATTTTCGGCAGGCAGGAGCTGGATGTCTGGTTCTTAACTTCCTCATGTCAACCA
This sequence comes from Pleurozium schreberi, assembly GCA_006891605.1. Classification (NCBI taxonomy): domain Eukaryota; kingdom Viridiplantae; phylum Streptophyta; class Bryopsida; order Hypnales; family Hylocomiaceae; genus Pleurozium; species Pleurozium schreberi. Next base: position 26,525 of record VACF01000146.1, read on the forward strand.
GATCCAGAATTGTAAAAATCATGTGAATTGTGTTGGTGACGTTCATTGATTAATTGCAAAAAACCATTTGATTGGCACGCTRCTGCTGCAGCTCAAGCGTTCAGATTCCCTTTCTTCGGCACGTACCAGCACACCTTGAACGGTGCTAATTACATCAAGGGCGCCAACTTCGCATACTCGGGTGCCACTGCCAACGCGACGAATTTCATCACTCCTTTCTACTTGCAACTCCAGGTGAACCAGTTCGTCAAATTCAAAAGCGACTTCCTCGACCCCTCTCTGTTTCGTAAGACCCATCTACATCGTTTTACTGTGTGATACATTACTGTAGGTTTAATGCTGATTCAGCACACTACATATTTTCTCGTGTACCTGTTCATATTGTAGAACATTGTTTTGATGGTATATTAAATCATGGATCACACTAAATAGAACACACGATGTAGGYCTCAATCTGCACCATGACGCACCTACTTTCCTAGCTCCAGCTTACTGAATTTCATCATTATGGTAGATTTGCTAGATTCGCAGGACTCACGAAACTACTAACCAACTTTGTCGACCTCCAAGATGCCTCGGTGACAGCACACTTCACATTTAAGAATTGTTAATGTGGTAATAATAGTTACCTGGTTTGTTTGCAGGTCTTAGGGCTGGAATAAACCTGCCCTTCTACCACACTCCTCGTCAAACTCTAACATACCAAAAGAACCTGTACAATCCAAAGCCACACCAAGACAACCCAGGAGACCTAACCCTAATCCAATCGCTTCCAAATTGAGCACAATTACGCGAAAAGCTCCATCAGGGTTACAAATTCGAGCACGGAAATCGTGAGAGCGACAAAGCAGGGGCAGCAAGCTTCCCGATGAGGTAACGTCCGATTCCACCACACTCTGTTGCAAACGAAAGGATCGGTGGAATGTCCAAAGAGACGATCTGGAGGAAAATAGAAACATGGGCAACGAAACTCCGGAGCATGCGAGAAAGTCACTGTTGTAGATGTTGGGGGTCAAGGCTGGGTCCTCCAGATTGCAAAAGCGGTCGAGTAAACCTCGCAAATGAGTGCTTGCGAGAGAGGCGAAAGAACTGACACTGCTGCAAGCCTACAAGGGCTTTTCCGGCCAACGAACCTTGCGCAGGACACTAGTAAGTTACGAATGTGATTAGCTTGGGAATCAAGGGCACGCGCGCTTATCCTCATCGACAATCATTCCAAGTTCGGGAGCTTTTGTTGAGATTGCAGAAAGTCAGGGCATGTCAGAATTGAAGACTTCAGAGGCCACTCGTTGTACACTTAAAATTTTTTTTAGGGTAAACTGGATGAAATCACCAAAAACTTCATCCTCCCAAATTGTTCACTGCTAATCACGTTTTTACTTTTGCATCCTCAAACGGGATGTTTACATAAAAAAAATGAAATGTTTATCAAATTTAGGGTGAAAATTTTTCAAAATTTTGTTGAAGTTTACTAATGATAGAGAATGAGATGGATGAATGTACACAAATGGTGGATGAATGGATGTACAAATATGGGTGATTGTTCTAATATGCTTACATTTCTAGGTGCATGTTGCTGCACTACAACAATATCAAAAATCCTTTTGTCTCAAATCCTCTTTACAAGAGGATTTAAGACAAATTAGACAAGATCTAATTAAAAGATTTTTTGAAAATTATTTAGGTGTAAATATGGTCCTTTCTATGAGGGATAGTTTTCACTTTACTTGTCAAAATAGCCTATTACAAGCGAAATTATTCTAATAGAGCCTAAAAATAAATCACTTTACTTGTCAAAAATGATAAGGAATAAAAAAGAGTATATAAACTCATCATCCTAACCTTAAGCTAATAGCCTATTACAAGCGAAATTATTCTAGTGGTGCACATTTTAGAACTAGAATGTACCGACCATTACAATAGAACTTCTAACAAGATTTGGATTGAGACCAATCTGAGACATTCATATAAAGAGATTATTACACTAATGGAGGCTCATTTGCCTTCACTACCTTTGTATGTGGCTTAGGTCGGGACGAGTCTGACACATTCTTGTAGAGAGGTTAATTATTTTATTAGTTGAGAGAGTGAGATTTATTAGAAGTTCTAGTGTAGTATAATTTTGCTTGTGAAAGTTTGGCTCCCATTTGGCCTGTCATAGCTTGAGTTATTTTATATCTTTTGTAAATTGGTTGATTAGAAAGCTAACCTTATTATGCCAAATTTCCACTTTATCATTTCTTGCCCAATCATTCAACGTACATAGCACATTATCCAAATTTCTCTAATAGGTAAATTACAAAAACTATATCAAAACTATTCAATCTATACTAGCACCAAGTCATGAAAATGAACATTTTCAATTCAAAATTCTCCTTGTATTTGTACTACCACACCCTCTAACACTACAAGAAGTTGCAATACAAACATGACAACAAAGAAGAGCAAAGTGAGAAAAATAATTCAGAGTTTAATCATGGAGGTATGGCCCCCCATGATCAAGGTAGTCACCAAATCACTTTGATTCTTGAATCAATAGGTGCATTCTTTGTTTCTATAATTAGCATTAAATTCATTTACTAAACCTTTTAGGGCCGTAGCATCCTTCTAAGGTTAAAGATTATGCTTGTAGAAACCAAAGTTCTAAACATTTTCTTTTTATAAACTACTCCTAGGAAATTGCTTGTTCATTTCTTGGAAGAGTTCTACGGTGCAATTAGACGTATTGATCGACTACGTGGGCTAACCCGCGTATGCGAGCATTACAGATTCTTCATCCAACTTTGTTTTTTCATCCTAAGTGTTTCATCCAACTTCTATTTTCCTGCTTGTGATTTACGTTGTTTTTTCATCCTAAGTGTTTCACCCAACTTCTATTTTCCTGCTCATGATTTACGTTAGGCAATGTTCCTTATCGTTGGGACACAACAATTTCTCTTCTTCTTTGAGGTTTAGAGGCGTTTCTGAGTAGATGAATGTGGAGAATTCAACTTGTTTTGTAAAATTTGCAATGAATTTGCAGGGAGTTTGAGACGATGGAAGTTTGGGGTTTATTGGCGTGTACTAGCTAGCCTTGATGGTGTGAGAAGTAGCAGCGATGGCATGCCATTTTTTGAAGTTGCCGGGTAATTCTACTCAATTTGGAAGCGATTGGATTAGAGATAGATCTCCGGGATTCTCTTGGGGTGGGTATAGGATCTTTTGCTATGTAAGAGTTTGACGAAGAGTGGGGAATTGAAACCGATTTGATTGGGATTACAGTCTTGATCACATTGATTGATTGATTTCTTGTAATTTCTAAAATATATTCCTATTTATTACTCTATTTCTCTCATTTGTGACGATTTAGGTTTTAGAGGTTTGTAGTAATGGAATGAGTCTAAAATGATGAGGTTCACTTCAAAATTTGGACACTATTCTTCTACTAAGGTTGCAAGAATTTGTTGAAGGAATTATTGAAAATGAATTGATTGTCCCCCACATTCTTTTGAATTTTTGCCCACCACTTAATGTTGTGGAGTTGTCATAAGTTAAAATGTTGAACTTCAAACCACTTCTTATTGATTCTAAATATTCTTCTTTCTATTGTCTTTTTGTTTTTCTTCTTCTTTTCATTCTTTTTCCTTCCAAAACTATTCCTCTCRATTATTAATATTCCACTAGTTGAGAATACCTTTGTGACAGTGGCAGTAACTAAAACTGTTTGAAATGGCTCTCCCTCAGGTTGCCTTGATCGATTTCGCAACGGGTTGAGGAACTTCCTCACTTCCACACCAAAGCCTTTATCGAACATAGTATCTGCCTCATCTAACACCTGGTCACCAAAATAACCATACATTCAAAACCATTGGTTATGAAACAGAAGCGTCACGAAAATTGTCAGTAGGTTTGTTTCTACGACGAGTCACAAATTTCAGACATGTGAAATAAATATCAAATACTCCTTACATTTTCAGAARCCAAATATGATGATGCATTGAGTGCACACCTACCCGATCGAATGTCCGAATCTACTGATGAAACCACTTTGTAAACATACGAAATGGCAAATAACAGCAGACTTATGATTTTTCAAAGAAGATGCTCACCACATACTTGAGATCACCGTAGGCCATGTTGCCTTGTTCGATGTGCATGAGAAGCCTTCCTGGGGTGGCAACTATAAGATCGATGGCCTTATTCAATGAATCTTCTTGAGTTTTCATTCGGCTACCTCCGCCCACCATGGCAGCCCGAAATCGAGCGTGATGACACAATGACTTCGCAACTTGAAAGACCTGCATAGGGAAAAACACCATCGTTAGTGAAAAACACCATCGTTAGTGAAAAATAAGAAACAAGAATGATACTGTACTGACACGAACCCAATGACATTGTACTAAATCCGGAAAGTGTAAGTGTAGATCCTTGCAAACAGTCTCGCTTTCATCCGTCACTGATTTTTAAAATGAATTGCCTCTTAAGCCCTAAAGAACCAAGATTCTGTGGTTACAAAATGACCAATTTGATTGATCATATTGTGAAAAATATAATGCAAACGGGGCCAAATTAAAAATCAACGGAACCCTAAGAGAATCTTGCTATGTGATGGTTAAAACACAAATAAGAGGAAGTCCCCATATGACTCACTCGAAAGTGCTAACAAAGCATGGGGCCCGATTTGAGCCTCTTGATCTTTCAAAAGGATAACATTGAAAACCTTAAGTACTTTTTTGATATGCGTTCGTTCTTCGAACTCCAAGTACCTCACTACCTCGGCAGCCACTCCTCAAAAGTAACCCCAAGGACTTGCAACAAAAACCAAGCATTCAACCGTAAAATCTCCCCAAGCAGGTCACACAAATTATAAAAAAAGAAACCTGTTCGGCCAGCTCCCTGGTTGGGCAGAGAACGACAGCTCGAGGYCTCCTAGCCCGCGTGAATTTGCCCGACGCTGCTTCGTCTCTTCTCAAAGCCTGTAATAAAAAAACTCCTCGTCATGAGAACAGGCAGAAGAAAGAGAAGACTCAGCAAATTTTAAATTGTGCTAGAGATTCGAAACTTCTTACAACTACTAACATTCGAATCTTAAACCTCCCACACGAACAATGCTTCACGAATCATGTGTATCTTGTAATCTRTGATGCATTTCGTGATAAACATACAAGAATTTCATTATAAAGAACTACTCCCTTTCATCTCACATATTTCATTTGGCTAAAAAACAGTTCCTCATGAAATAAAGTTCCTTGCAATTCTACAATCAATGTGTGCAAGAAAGGATCAACTTTAACAAATATTGTTCAAAAAATTCTTGCAACCAGTGTGGGTGATGGATATAAGGTTAGTTTGCGGTCAATGGCAAGTCTTACCTACCATAAGAGACTCCCAAGCACAAGAAGGTCAAGAGGAGAAGAGGACCTGAACAATGGGTAGCATGTAAGCTAGGGTTTTCCCCGACCCCGTGTGCGACGCCATTGCAACATTTTCGCCAGCAATCACAGCAGGAATTCCAAGCGCTTGGACCTCAGTAGGCTCCGTCAACCCTAACTCCTTCACCGCTTCCATGAGCTCGTCGCTGAGCCCTAATTCATTAAAACTCACAATAACAGGAGCCGATTCTCTCCTCTCCCTGGTCTCTAACTTCGGTGGATTCAGCTTCGCCAACTTCACCGCATCCCGCATCTGCCGCTGCCGCAAGCGCTCTAAAGGCGACGGTGCGGTACGAACAGACGACGATGAATCCTTGGTGGACATACATCGGATCGACGCTCGAGAGCTCCATTGTCGTGTCGGAACAAGCAACTTGTGAGAGGAGTAATTCAGGGATGATAGAGATGAGTGACGGAAAAGAAGCGTCGTCATGCGCAACTTCAAAAAACGGCACGCCATCGCTGCTACTTCTCGCACCAGCAAGGCTAGCTAGTACACGCCAATCAACCCCCAAACTCCCATCGTCTCAAACTCCCTGCGAATTCAATGCAAATTTTACAAAAACACATCGAATTCTCCACATTCATCTACTCAGAAACGCCTCTGAACCTCAAAGAACTGGAGATGCTGTCAAGAGAGAATTAGGTTGCCGGCAATGTGTGCACTGTGGATACGAAATTGGAAAGAAGGAAGAAAAGAGAAGCTGCGCGGCACTGAGGAGACGCAGGCGTGGCTTACCAAAGCGGATAGCGACGACAGCRAGCTGGGATGGAGAATTGGAGATAGGCTGAAGGTTTACAAACAGGAGAGGGCTAAAACCCAGCAACAGAGAGAGGGCTTTAGGGGAGCAGAGGTTGAGGGRGGCTGTGTGTGGATAACAGGGCCAACACTCAACTCTCTAATAGCACTGGTACAGTAATTTCGAGAAGCGTGATAATATGGATGTTGTGGGCCGTTTAGTAGGCTGACGACATGCCTGTGGACTGTGGATCAAAGCAAGACTCGGACCTCTCTAATTGCACTGCTTTAGGGCTTTTGGGAAGACAAGTTGTAGTGATAATACGGAGTTTTAATGTTTAGAACTTTGGCTTCTATTATCATAACCTTTAACCATGARAGGATGTTATGAACTCAAAAGGTTTAGTAAATGATTATAATGTTCACTACAAAAACAAAGAATGCACTTATTGATTGGATCACCTTGTGTTTGAGCGGGGCAGCGCTCTACTGTCTGAGTCGCAACACGGGCCGTGACRCGCTCAATTTGAAGTCCATCGAGAAAGTGAACCTCTGAAAGATCTGGCCATGTTGCTGGAGTCGGCGTGCAAGGTGGTGCTCTTAGTGGTCACGGTGTCGGGTTACTTCATTTATGAGGCGAATTTCTTATTATTAGAACTACGGGTGGGACAGGAGACCATGTGGAAATTGTGACTCATCGGGACTGGTGTTTGCTGTTATGAAATTGTGAAGGTTTCTAGGCGAGGAGAGAAAGAACTAGGGTTTAGGGTTTAGGGTTTAGGGGGTAGAGCAGGGTGGGGTGGGGGGAGAGTCATGACAGCAGCCACGACGACGAATGAAACCTTTTGAGCCTCAAAGGTTAGCGTCTCAATGAACTTTTCGTGAAGGTATATGCATGCATGCTGTTGCGATTTCAACAAATCGCAACAGCCATGGACCAGCAGCTCGCGCCCGCGGAACTCTTGAGGTGACTACGAATTCCCTGAGTCTTCTGTCAATTGAAGACTGCGAGAGTGGTTCACTGTAGGGAGTTCTGAAAATTAGTCTCAGAATCAAAGGCCGTATTTTGTGCAATACTTTTTCATGCTGCTGGGTAAGGGTCGGGACATAATGAAAGTGTTTCGTTCAGATAACACGCTTTGGCTAGTGTATGATGTCAAAATTACGTATTCAGGGTGTTGTATGCATGGGTGGCCATTAGGATTTAGGGTTGAAATTCGCTTATTAGTGAGGGGTCAAGATACTGACTCTGGATGTGCTCAGATTTTTGCAGGCAGAAGCAGTGACACTGCAACAAATGCAAGCCAAAATTTCAAATGAGGTCCATCTTCTTCAGGTTTGCCATCCTAAGAGTTTTCCTTGACCGCTCCGTTGAAATTTCGGGTTTTATTTTGGCATCTTTGTCCTAATACGGCTCTGATTTCACGTACAGGTTGAAGAGGAAGTCTACGTCCGCACTCTTGACCGGCTGAACCAGAACGCAGCAAGTAATCCAGGCAATAGCACAAATGTAAATCCCAAATCCTCTCTCGTTTTATTTTTGACAGAAGCAGATCTTAAGAACGTCTCACGCCCTTCAATGAATGAAATCCGTCTTCCATCGTTCTCTCTCTGCATTTTAAACAGTTACAACCTGGGGGTTGTTTTGGGACAGGGAGGTGCTACCAACATGGGACACCAAGCAGGGGTGGAACTTCTAGAAGCTTTACAACAAGAATTGGCTCCAGCAGTTCCTCCAGTTTCCATGTTGCCTCCAGATTCTTCTCTGCCCACAACACAGCTGGCGATTACTGCTACAGAACCAGAAAGTGATAAGTAGAATCGCAGGTAGGATTCCTCTTCTTTCCTTCTTTGTGATCACTATAGTTTTTTTGCGAGGAAGAGTAACTTATACAACAGTAGGATATTGTTCTTGTTTCATCTCATATGATTTGCACATTCCACCGACCATTTTCGATGATACTTAAGATGCTTGACTAAACTGGCTGAGTGGGCGTGCAGTCTGCAGCTCCTTCTGGGCGTGGGGTTTTTCGGTGATATGAGGAGTATGAGCTGCTTTGGCACTTGCAATCTGAAAATGGGAAATTGTAATTGATGGCATTGGCCACCATTTCTACAGTCTCGTTAGTGTCAACTCTAGAGTCTGGACTTTTGGCAGGACATCGCACGCCGATATGGCAGAATCCTGTTAATGGATTGGCTAATATGACTTGTTGGATTAAACCCCAGAGTATGCACGCTATGGCTGTGCAGCTACTCTCGATCGGCTGAATGGTTGAAGTGGTCTACGTGAACCCTCAATCCATATTTGACACCCTTCCACTGGTGCATTGTGTGCTCCACAGTGGTTTTCTGATTATCGCAGGACCATGTGATTCGAGGCTTTGAGAAGAGACGAAGCAGCGTCGGGCAAATTCACGTGGGCTAGGAGGTCTCCAGGTGTCGTTCTCTGCCCAACCATTTCATCGTATGTACAAAGTGTTGTCTAACTAAACATCTTTCATCAATCTTTCCAACGGTGGCATTTTCTCAAAAGTTGTACTCCAAAAGTGAACATCATCATTTTAGACTTATTCCATTATTACAAACCTCTAAAACCTAAATTGTCACAGATGAGAGAAATGGAGTAATAAATAGTAATGGGTGATTGCAAGAGAGACTTCACGAGAGCAAAAACGAGCAAAAATGCAGTTTTTGGCCACTAAACTAGCAATACTAAGCTGTACTACCAAAACAATGCATCAGTGGCACTCTTGCGAATCTAAACTGTCAATTCAAGGCGCCTGTAGATCTCAACTACCTCATGTACCTTCATTCCAAGTTTCAATCCAAATGGAAAAACAATGCAAAATTTATGAGCAAAAAAACACTCTTCCAAGGGCAAGGGGACAGAAAATAGGACAAGTGTTGCTTGCAATTACAAACTACAAGAAATAAATCAAGCAATGTGTATTGTTTGCCTTCAATATAAAATTCAAATATAACAAGAAGAATCCTTAAAGGCTAAGCTCAATTTTGTGTTGGGAGTGCAACATGTGGCACAAAATAAAAAGGTAGGAAGTTCAAAAACTAAGCCCTTAGGCTCCAAAATCACCAACTTCTTCAAGTGTACACTATTTGTACATGTTTCTTGATTGTTTGTAGCCTTCAACAATGTGCAAACCATTTACATTATAGGAGGTGGGTGATTTTAGAGCCTTAAGCCATGTCAACTTCAAAATTTCCTAACTAATTCTACAAAGCTCCAAAAAATATAAAACAACTTGAGTTTGATGCCAATTCCACTTGTTTTCAAGGAAAAATTTATTGAAGAATATTTCAAGAAGTTTCACCTCCCCAAAATTCAAGGACTGTGGTTGATTTGGGGGCGGGCAAGACATTCTCTAGTTTCTAATTAAACATGAAAAAAATATCAAATCGTGATGCTTTGTGGAGATTTGGCCATGCTGATGGAATTGGCATGAATGATTGGGCCTCCAAAATAAATTTTGTGGCAATTCAAGGTTCCCTTATTGGAAGATTTTTGTATTTTTAGCCCAAATTTCATTACTTTTTTCAATCCCTAAATCACATGCTAGCTCACATTGTCTTGATTTTTGTCCCAATGCATTCAATTTACAATTCTCCACACCCGTCCCCTTTTGTGAATATCCAAATTCATCCTAAAACTCTGGCTATCAATGAAAAAGTGTCAATATCAATCCAAAAGTGGTTGACCTGTCCTTAATGGTTTAAATGAGCGGTTTATGAACCTCCTGGCTACCTGACAAGTGTGTTTCATGCTTTCGCCCTACACCATCATGTGAACATAAAGTAAGCGAAACAATCAACAGTCAGATGGTCCTCACCATCAACCTATTTGCATATTAATCACGATTCTCAAACCCATGAAGGGGAAGAATGAAACCTCACTTTTACAAATTATATCAATAATTACAAAGTAAAACAGCCTCAAGCCTCTGCTGAAAGAATGGAATCTCATTCCCTGGACTGCCCTCATACTGGATGTGCAGGCTAGAAACAGCAAAATTGCACTACTTTGTACAGGAGAGAACAATGTGGGTCAACCTCAACCACAGCATGCACGCATGCAGTTTCAAACTACAGCAACAAAGTTCACGAACGCCTCAAGATTACGGAATCTAACTCAACCTTCTTCTCTCTACCACAACTACTAGCTTCAGGACAGTCACCTGAATGAAAAAAAATGTCTTAAATCATTCTCTACAAATAGTCGAAATTAATGAGTGACCTATACCTCAAAATCAGCTAAAATCTAGTTTGTTTCCCTCACATGTTCTTATTGTTACCTTCGCTTTCAGTATGTACATGTTCTTGAAACTCCAACGGTTTCCTCTCCTTGACCTCAAATGAATGCGGATTTGCAGCAACATTTTCCTTAACCCTCAAAAAAGGGTAGAGTACTACTGAGACCCCAGGAAAAACTCTGAAGTACGAATTCCCCAGTGGCACTCGGAGATTTTGCACGACTCTTTCCTGTGAGCAGCAGCAGGCAGCGCCGACTCGATCGCCGGTCTCTTCCAATGAATGTTGTTAGTGTCGCAACAGATGATGAGAGCAGGCGGAATGCTGGGGTGGCATCCAAATGCCTCCCACCACCACCACCTGCGGCGGCGGCGGCGGGGGAGCTGCAGCCTGATGAGCAGATGGATGTGCCGGGAATGGAGAGGAACTCGGCCTCCGTGTGTGAAGACGATATTTCTGACATGTTCAAGTAATCAAAATTATCAAAAAACCCATCTTAATCAATATATTGTAAAAAGAGAAGTTCAATCACCATAATCTTGAATTTTTGATCCTTCCCCTACAACAATCTTGTCTAAACTTGACCCATCTCAAAATTTTGCACCTTTATCTTGTGTTAAGCTAAAATCAAATGTCAACAATTAGATCAAGTATTTTCACACTTAGCACAAATCAGAGTTTACTTGTATGGTCTCTCCCATACTCTATGGTGAATGGAGAGACTTTACATTATTTCCGAAATGAATGGTTAAACTATTGACGGCGAAATTTCTAACGCCGGGGTGTGACCAAAGGTCTATATCAATTTACTGAACTGCAAGCAAGCTTTACCTGAAGGTGGCTCTTGACTTCATCGTTAGTCAGCCCGTCAACCTTCATGAGCTCCCGGAGCTGCTTCGGTGTGGCAACTGCACAATTAGCAGTTTCTCAATATCATTGCTGTTTTCGCTTACCACAAATTAAGACCACTATTCCGCACATTCTCCATGTCGTAAAGAAGTCTACTTTTCATTCAAGAACTTCGCACGTGTTCGAAATCAATGCCTATCTGTAGCATCAGCTCTAAACCTGTCCTAGTGTTTTAGAGCTTTCTGCATTTGAATGTCACAATATTGGCCCTTGGAAACTTGCAACATCATGCATGTTTGACCTCAAATGCGTGAAAGTTAGCCATCATTAAAGCGAACACCGAAGTTCGAAACTTCTCTCATTATGAAACGGAGAGACAGTGAGAGAGATGACTGTTTGCAGAAAAAAAAGAGCAAGATAACGTACTGTGGGAKCCGCCCAGCTGATGCAACGCACTGACGAAGCGGCGGTGAAGCTCAGGCGACCAACACCTTCGAGTCTTCCTCGTTGACGACGAGGAGTTTCCGCCACTGCTGAAATTCTCAACGTCGTTGCAGATCTGTGCGTCCGGCGCTGGTGGTTGTGGTGGTGGTGGCGCTGCTGCTGCTGCTGCTGCTTCAGTGCTGCCCACTTCCACATCTGTCGCTCGTAATGTGGTGGCGGGGACGCACACGTTTAGGTCTGCGCAAAAACCACCGCTCCTGGGCCTGGGCCGCGATACCATGGGCATGGGTTGTTGTGTCTGGAAGGGCACGAACGCTCCAGCTCCTGTGGGGCGCTGCTGCTGTTGCGAGCTCGTCACGGAGCTTTGCTCTTGCTCGGATTGCACAGGGTCCCTCGTCCTCTGCGAAAAATCCACAACATCACATGAAACTACAATTAATTAGCTCTAGTACGGAAGGCTGATATGTATTGCAATAGATTTTTATAGTGGTTTTGCTGATATATTTTGACAATTTTGCAAGGGTTTGGTGCAACAATATCCATTGTATTCGCAACTATTAGAGATTACAATAGTTTCAGCACAGAAATGCATTGGTTCCGTGACCTGCAAGACGTACATTTGCAACGAGTTTGCAGCATTTTGGTTTGCAATAGCTAAGATCCTACGTTTTCAGAGAAATTGAAGACGTGTTGCAACCACTACTTCCCGTTGTAGGGTATGATCTGTCAGCGAAGAGGTTGCTTGAAAATTTCCCCTAATTCTACTTTAAATACCTCATCGCGGACAACTTCGGTGGAGCGCGAGGCCGTTGGATTCCATAGGCGTGTTTCGGCCATCCAAGGCGGCTGGTTGCTCTTCGTCGTCCTGCAATTGTCCTCCGCYCTCTCAAGCTCTCCATCGCTGCTGATGTCGCTGGGTTGATCGTCTCGCTCGCGTCTCTTCAAGGGCATRAACTCTTCCAGCGTGGGGCGCCGGCTCTCTGGGCTCAGAGCTTCTCCACTCTCCTTTTCTTGGTTGCATGACAGCCGCAGCGGCGTGGGCAGGACAATGCCTTTCCCATTGACAAGCTTCTCCTCAGTCGCTTTGATGGCTGCGTGTACGTGAGCATAAATGAGTTTTGATTAACTTTAACTTCACCTGCAAATCCAACGTCTAGAGTGTGACAATGAACATGAAAGTACGTGTGGCTTACCATCGTCCAGGAGCTGGATGCAGAGAGGAAGCTCGCGTTTGAAACCTTCGACTTTCTGACGCTCTTCTTTCAAGATACGCAAATTCTCCTGCGCTGCTTCTCGAAGGTGGTCGCTGTGGTATCCATTCTTACTGCTGGGAACTGCTTGCGATTCACTACTGCTACGCCCGAGGGTGAGATCCACAGGAGAGCCCATGATGGGTGGGGGATTCTCATGTACTTCTATTAATACCACTGGAAGCAGTCTCCTTCAGGAAAAGCGCGCACGCTGCATCAGTAACACAAAAATTTAGGTCAGGGGTTGGTCTGAACCCAGGACGACATCCAATCTATGTTGAAATCTCTGGTGCGGTACAATATTCTCCAGACAGTCCAGAGTATGAGGTAAAGCCATAGCCGAGAATCCAACTGGCAGAGCTTGACTCCTTGAGATTGTCRCGGCTGCCATGGGTACGTTGCGGGTTAACTGCAGTTCACGGCACGATGAAACTGATGCGTATTYCTCATTCTGAAGTGTCGGTGCAATATAAGATTTGGTTTCTGAATATCTTAAGAGGCACTCAAAAAATAAAAGCCTGACCACACAACCRGATGTTTGGTGAATCTGAGACTTCGCTTTCAAATTCGGTAGTAGCCAATTTTCAGAGCCCCAAATCGATCAGTTAGGCTTCAACGCTTCTCGGTGAGATCAACGAATCAAGGGCACACCAGAAACATCCCCCTGTCACAAGACCACCATCGCTGTGCCTAAATATTTCTTAGCTGGCAAACTTCGCCATAGCGTGTGCAATCTTGTGGCAAACCTCGCTAAAATTTCGGATACCGGAGAAATTGCCACAGTTTATGTTGCACTCAGGAATCCTAGCCTCTCAGATCAAGACCAGTATTTTGAGCTCCAGGCACTAGAAGGCCACGAACTTCGTACTCTGAAAGACGCTATTCTAAGGAAGATAAACATGACAACATATCCAACGAGTTTCAAATTAACCACTTGGATTCACCTCCATACGATCGATTTGGGGCTCATTTAAGTACGTGCCTGGAGCTCAAAATACCGGTCTAGCTTGAACGAAGCCATGGACGAACGTTACTACCCAAGCGCGTCTCCACACACCACTTCAAACACTCCTCACTCGCAAGTTTAGCGATACGCAGTACGTACTTCCAATCTAAGTATCTAACCGGCGATCGATCGAATGAATATTTGAACGGAAACGAATCATATGTATGTATCATTCTCTGCACAGAGACGGTCTTGAATTGACAGCAGCTGTCTGTTTGAGCATYAAAATTCCGATTGATACCTGCATGTCTGTCCACCAGCTCAATCACTCCAAATCCAAGACAAGTATCAATCCTCGATCGATCTCGCTAGCTAGCTAGCTCGCTGCCACTGCTTGAACGAGCAATATTGAATCATGCTTCCACACGCTCCATGCCAGAGTACGTTCCGACCTGATCATATGAATCTCAAGCTCGAGACTGCTCACCAGGTGTGTACAAACTCTTGGAAGCAGAAGCGCAGATCGAAGCTGCGGCTAGGGACTAAACTGATCAATCTAGACTGCAGGCTAGCTMGTACGAGTCCATGACAGTCCCGAATCCATGTCTTCGTCCAAACAATCGGATCGATCGATCGATCACAGACGCGGATCGATCAACGTACAATGCCGATGAGAGTACTCTGCGTAGAATTTTTACCTGGAAACGGGACACTATGCTCATCAGTACGATCGTTTCCAAGCTCCCAAGCAAGCGGGGGAAGCAGCCGCAATGTGGCTAGCTGTGGCAGGGCATGTCTGGCTTGGGCTCACCGTCCTGGAGATCCTGCGCATCTGCGGGTATATCCTTCGATACCACATTAGTACTTTTGGATCTTTTTATTGCTTTTGTCAGAGCCCGTCTGCATATTCCGGAATATCCCGGTCTCCGCTTCTGTGGCCATGATTGGTCTCAGTCTGTTCATTCCGTGATTTGCCTGCCTGCTTCCCCAGCCAGTGCTCGAACTTCCCTTTTTGTAATAAGTTGCTTTCTGTAACGCACATGCTTTGCTTTTGTTTTCCTTTTCTAGGGTTTTTTCCTTCGCTGTGAGACGGAATACCCTACTCGGAGGTCTGATTCGGCAGAAATTAAGTCGTTTTTAGAAGAAAGTGACACGTGTCATCTTGTGAGTGGTTTGAAGTGACGTGGACAATTGAGAAACTGACATGGAAATTCAATTTGGGCATGCAGTTGTCGAATCAAACCTTCACGTAAGGTAGCCTCGTAGAATTAGGCAGTTGGGTTACTTGTTGACATCTTGTGTTATTTCGGTGAGAGTTGGTGATTGTATGATTTGTATCTTGTGTTACTTGGGTGGAACTTAGTGATCATTTGTACTCAGGTAAAACCTCTTTTTGTGCATGGTGTGGGCAGGGGTGGACTGGCCCCATCGCTTGGACACTCCAAGTAATTCCACGGGTGCAAGTAAAATAAAAGCCCCCTATTTTGTGCCCGATTGATTTATGTGGTACATCCCTCCTAATTTGGGACCCCTCTAATCGCAAATCTGAATTCTGAACTTGCCAATTCTATCATGCGTGGAAAATTTTAAAAATTCAGGATTTTACAGATAGGCCGAACTAGGAGGTCAGTTCACCTCAGCCATGGGTGTGGGGACCATGCATGCACTAAGAGAGGTGTAATAATGGCCACCTAACTAATGTCAGATTTAACTACATTATTTTTGAAGAAAAATGCTTCAAATTGGACCCACCTACAAACTCCATATTAATGGACAATTATGTAGTAAGAAAAGGTGCAACACGAGATGTTTTCCATGTAAATGTGTTATGGGGTGATACGTATTTGGTTACCGTATAGTATCCTGTATTTATTACTGATTGTATCCTGTATTTACTTGGGTAGTACTAACCTGGTGCAATCCTATTTTGCTTGCACTACAAGAGGAAGGGGTGTTTTAAGTATAGTCCTGATAATATAGTCTTTTAAGTAATGACCTTGAAGTAAAGTTTTTAGTAAAATTTACTGAAAAGACTGTCTTTTACCTTGGGAAGAACACTAGAATTCTTTTATCTGCCATGTAAGACAAAATTTGCAAATTCTGAATTCATATTTGCAATAAGAGGTCCCAAATTAGGGCACAAAATAGGGGGCAATTTTCACGTTTACCTTGTGACGAGGGCAATGAGGGAGTCAGTTCACCCTGGCCATAGAAACCGGCCGCCCAATGTTGTGCAACATGACTGCACAATAGTCGAGCCTTTTGGATTATTGCGTGTCTATTGTTTTGAATTTGGAAAGAGGGAAATTAACTCTTAATCAACGCTGAGGACGTTTTGCGTTTGATGAATGGCAAAGAATCTTTGCTTGTAGGACAGAAATGCAATCATTCATCCTCGGTATTAGGGGTAGAAAGGGGAGATCTTCTACAGTACTTTGACTTCCAATGAATATATTTAGCTTTTTCAAAGTAGATGATGTCACATGGTATCAAAATGCATGATTTCCACGGCCACCAGTCCGTCCTTCAAGGGTTAAGAGTGACCCAAACAGGCAACGAACTTGATCTTCCTAATAACATAAATCGTCGAGTACTCACTTAGGGCCCGTCTCCATTGGGGTACTGGACCCCTCCGGCCTGGACGTCCGGGGGGCCTCCATTGCCGGACTAGGTCCAGCCAAAGGGTCCGCCGGAGGGTCCAGCTCCAGTCCGCTCAACTCGTGAGCTACAGAGCTGGAGGGGCTGGAGCTGGAAGGGCTAAATACAGAATGAAACAAGAAGAGCGGCGGTTGCGGTTTTAATGTTTTACTACACTGGTAAGTCACTTCAAACCTTTCTCTTTTTATTTGGACGCCTATTCATTTCTTAAGCCATTAGTTTGCTTGTTTTTGCTTTTATAATACTATATTAGCGTTTAAAAATACAAATAATAATTATATAACAATTTTAATTCAATTTTAATTAAATAAAAATTTGAATTTAATCAATAACCTTTCAAATTTTATCAATGAATTTAATCAATAAATTTGAATGTTCATTAAATTCGAATACAATCAATAACTTTCAAATTTTGTCAATGAATTTAATCATTAAATTTGAATGTCCATTAAATTTGAAATTAATCAGTAAATTTGAATGTTAATCAAATTTGAATTTAATCAATAACTTTCAAATTTAATCAATGAATTTAATCGATAAATTTGAATGTTAATTAAATTTAAATTTAATCAATAACTTCCAAATTTAATCAATGAATTTAATCAATAAACTTAATCAATGAATTTAATCAATAAACTTAATCAATAAATCTAGATATTAATTAAATTTGAATGTTAAGGATTAAATAAATCTGACTGTTAATTTAATTTGAATGTGAATGTTAAATAAATTTCAGGCCATGCCGTTTCAAAAAATAATTAATATATTTTTAGAATACTTTTGTCCCAAACATAATTACACAACGAAACCCTTCATTTTTCTTGGCAATGTTATAATTTAATTTGCTTCTTCTCTCACTGTCTCCATCATGGTAATATTCCTTGCCGCAACTAATGCTGATAAATCCAGTCACTGGTCAAGTGGTCCAGAGCCGGCCCTCTAGGCGCACTGCTCTCCATTGCCTGGACCTGGGTCGCCTCCGGCCTGGACGTCCGGACCATCCAGCGCCTGGAGGTCCAGTCCGGCAATGGAGACGGCCTCTTACTCCGTCGAGAGACACAAGCAGTTTCCTCATCAGTCAAAAAAGTGCATGTCACACCGTCTACTTACCTTACTTTACTTTCCTTCCGCATGAGAGGCCTGCCGTACGTTGACTTCTGCTTGGAAATGCTCTGCAAAATCAACCTAGCTACGAAATTAATAAGTTAGGGGGAGCGTTAAATCGTCCTCACGAACTGGCCCCGCAGGCTAGATTTATCGCTGAGGAAAACGCAGGAATGTTTTATTTTTTGCAAATTTTTTTTTTTGCAATTTCTGAATTCATATTTGCAATCAGAGACCCCAAATTAGATAGGGGGGCTAGAGAACATACCCTAGTGACGGCCCAATCTAGGGGGCTTTTATTTACTTTTACCCTCAAACATTACCCCCGAGGCCCCTGTTGGGCCGAGTTCGTGAGGACAATTTAACGTCTAGCAATAGTTAGCAAAGGCAAGAGAAAGGGCGCCTGCCGTGCAGAGATCAATACACTAATGATGGTATTTAGTGTTAAATTACTAATAGTGTTACTTGAACTTTTACCACACCCACACTAAATTTCAAGTAGTTTGCATATAGTGTTTTGTTCATCACCGCTTGATTCATATATTGAGGCTTATATTTTTTTCATTGCAATTTGATGAAATAATATGTAACACTAAATGTAATTTTGTAAAATAATTTTATCCAATAATTGACAAATAGTGTTTGTGTTGACATTTTGTGTTGTGACACTAACATGATTGTTGACATTTAGTGTTGCAAACACTAAATACCATTATTAGTATACTGTACAGTCCTATGATTCGGCTGGGAGCTTCGTTCCAGTGTTTTTTTTTCCGGCGATTTGGTGCAAAATTGCACCAAAATTTTTTACCTAGCACCAAGCATATAGGAAATTTTTAGTAAAATTTTGGATGAAATCGCCACATTGTAAATGAAAATAGAATTATTGATACGTAGTATCACATTTTCTATCCAATACGTGGATGAATGTTGAAACTTGGAGCACCACCGTAACATTTAATATCGCCACTTCGCCACTTCGCCACTTCATGGAAAATGAAAAAAAATAAAACTGCTTCGTTCGAACGGGAGTACTGGACTGTAGTGTACTGTACATACATACTGTTGTGCTGCTGGTGCCGAATTGAAAGGATATCCTCTGGATCTCCACATTGATCCTCACTCACTTGCTTCAATTCGATCTTGTTTCAGGACTGGCTGGCCGATAATTGCTAACGTATGCAGTCACCCTCCCTCCAGTCAATCTGGATCTTCCTGGCGCCACGAACATTCGGTAAATATATACTCTCCATTCTCCAATGCTTCTTCGGCAGAACCCTCCGTGAGGTGGCCTGGCTAGGAAGAGCTGCAGGCAGGCTTCATCACAGGCCTCCTGCCATGTGAGTCGGGCTGGTGCAAGTCGGGCTGGTGCAAGTCGGGCTGGTGCAAGTCGGGCTAGCTATAGTGACAAACAAGTAATTGTCCTGCTATGTGGACCTGTTGGGTGGGGAGAGAACCACTAAAAATGCCACACGTAGTGGATTCTCTTCAAGTTGACCAATCTCCACCAATCTCCACCAATCTCCACCAATGGGCTTTGTCCACCAATATCAGTGAAGCTTGCAACCCGACTTCTCCGCTCACTAAGGCTAGCAAGACAATTTGTGGTCACTTCTTGTTTTTTTAGTGTTTTTCTCCACTGGACTGATGTACATGGTAGGAGGCCCTAAGGTGGTAAGTAGGTACTCCCTTGATAGTCCCACTAAAAGCTTCCCAATCAGGCTGATTCAAGGTAGAACCACCCATAACTGACCAAATAAAGAATTTTGGATGAATTTGGAGCTATGCAATGCAAGGTAAGTATTTTCAAAGGTGTGTTGATAAAAATGATGGGGATAGCAAAAACTTTGGTAATTTTATCGCATGAATTGAAATTACTATGAAATTTCAAGGCAAAAAGTGCACCAGACTCGTTGCCAATCTCTATACTCTTCCAATTCTGATTATTTAAAAAACTATTTTTGCACTCACTGCTTCCTACTTTCTTTCACACTAGGTTGGCACATGTGTCATGAACTTTTAGTCCCAACTTTGAAAGAAAAAAGAAAAAAAAAACATTCTGACCTTGATTGGAAATACATTAGTCTATAGGTTGGTTATTGGACCCTGATCAAGAATGGGTGGTTCTAGACCAAGGATGGGTGGTTCTACCTTGCAGTCTTTGCAAGAATAATTTGAGAAGCGTTTAGTGGGAACGAGGAAGTAGTAGCTAATCTGAAATTGAGACATGGCTTTTTCTAATCCCACTCCCTCAAAGGTTAAAATGACACAAAAATAAATTTGATGAGGTTATTAGTGAATCCAAGAAAAATTGATGCAACTTAATTGGTTTCTTGATTTTATGACACTCAATTAATAATTTACAAATTTTTAGAGTTGAAAACATAGGGTGACCTATACTTAACATTAAATTGTTCTAGTCCTTTGCCCACAAAGGTTGAATGGCAAAAAAAAATTGATGAGGCTATTAGTGAACCCAAGAAAAAATGCAACTCAAGTGGTTTCTTGATTTTATGACATTCAACTAACTCAAGTAATAATTTACAAATTTACAAAGTTGAAAACATAGGATAACCGATAATTGACACTAAACTTTTTTAGTTCCACTCCGCAAATGTTAAATGACAAAAAAATTTATGAGGTTATAATTAGCCAATTCAAGAGAAATGCACCTCTCGTGGTTTCTTAATTTTATTACACTCAAGTTATATTTTACAAATTTTCAAAGTTGAAAACATAGGATCGGGCATAGAATAGCCTATGATTGACACTAGACTCAATCACCTTGAGTGAACACCCTCAAGGCACAAAATGTCATTGACTTTCATTCATTAAGAAAATTACTTCAAAAACTCTTCACCTCTCATTGGTTGCTTAAAAAAAATTGTGGTGGATTTATTGAGTCTTACGAGTGTTTGTTAAAGACCATCTTTTAGATGTCGGAGAATGAAATGTGTCTCTTCTAGGTGTTGCTACCCTACCAACTCTATGTGGCAATATGGCAACTTGTTTGGAATGAGAGTCAACTTATTATTTTTGGTCCTTTGAAGAGGTTTGAGTAGGACTTAATTGATAGAGTAAAAGTGGTGCCATCTCAGAGTAACTTGTAGGCTAGAGCTTGATAGAATTTTTTTAATTATACATGTATTATAAAATTATTAATTTGATGAATTAACCCCTAAAAAATTAGATGTATATATATACATATATATTTATAAAAGATGATGGATGGATGGATGGATGGATATGGGTAGTTGCAAGAAACACCTGTCGTTTTTGGCTCAAAATGGGCTTAGTATTGGAGTACTCTGACTTTTGGAACAATTTTTTATCAAAGGAAATATAATACGGATAATTTGTAAAGCATTCAAAAAAGTATATGTGTAAAAATTTAGACCTAGAAAAATTTATCTCTAAAGTTATGCACACTCAACGAGTGATGGAAAATGACAAGAAAATGAACAAATGTTTGATTTTTTTTAAACAATCAAGAATTCAAGAAATTCTCCAAAAATTCTCCATTTTTTTTAACTTGAAGATGCTCTTTTTCAACCATTTTTGTCTTTGGGAAAAAAATTGTGTTCCTAGCACTTGCGCAAAGGTAGTATACTTTGAGCACATGTGGAGGGTGTACAGATTACTGTTTTTAGAAAATCTTGTTAAGGGCCTATCTAAGTTTCATTAGTAGAAATCCTTGCATTCCAACTTCGAGCTTCAAATTCATTATTAGATGTTTTTTCAGCCCCGTAGGAGACTGTTTTGGGGTTGTTCCCCAAAACTATTCCCTGCGCAGGGAACAGTAGCTATTGGTTTGAAATTTTGAATTTCAAAAAAGAAAAAAAAAATTCAAAAATCTTAGAGAGTATAAAAGCACTTAAAACTGATTTTTAGATTTTTTTTTCCAAAAAAATATTGTTTAAATATTTAATAATTAATTAATTAGTATTAAGTGACATGGCAATCTCTCGACAACGTTAGACTGCCTACATGGCAGAGTTCCCAACGAGTTTCTACAAAAACTCACAGTCTTCTAAATGCTCCAAAAAAATTTCTAATGTATTTTTAGGTAAAAGAAGTACTAAAAGCCTCTGAAATAGACAAGGTAGACATCTGATTGGGGGCAAGTTAAAAATAATAAAATGATTTTGAAAATTTTCTAAAAATTACTCAATGTCTACATCTACCTCATATACCTTCATTCCAAATCTCACTTCAAATATAAAACGATGCAAAAGTCATGAGCAGAAATCCACCCGTTCGAGGGCAAGGTCACAAGGGGACAAAAAATAGGACAAGTGTTTCTTGCAATCACCCATATGCCTTGTGTATTTTACTAGCAGTTACTTTAGAAACAACATGTGACCTAGTATAGGGTACATTTTAAATATTGACACTAATAATTTAAATTTATTTAAGTTATTATAGCTTAAATTTTTGAAGTATAGTGTATTGTAAATATAATACAATACATAGTAATAATCCACTGTATATGAAATATAAATCTATACAAAAAATAGTCAAAACAAAAGGCCAAAAGAATCCACATGAAGAGCTTCCATTTTCCATCTAAAAATAGACAAATTAATGAGCAACGTCTCATTTTGGATTGTTATTTCTTTTTGCTCCAATTCAAATCTATGGTAGGTAGGATGTGTTCAATAAGTTGAGTTTCGCCAATATAATACAACTTGTGGGGTTTTTAGTTTTGTATTTATTCTCCTATTGTACATGCATGATTCATTTGTATGAATTGTTTGATGTATTTGTATGTACTATTTGTATATTTGTGTTCAACAGTATCTAGAGTGTACGTGTAGAACTAATATATCAAGCCTAAATTGGGGATAAATTTTTTAATTACAATACTAGGGAGATGTTTAAATGCTCAAATTTCAATTTTAACTACTATAGGGTGTTAAATAAAGGACAAAAACAACGGTGAAAAGTAGAAATAGAAAAAATAGGTACATATCTATTATAATTTAATATTAGCTAAATAGCCCCTAAAATCAACTATTTCAATGCATGTATATATGGATTACAAGGTATACTCATGTACTTAGAGATATGCTCGAAGAACTTATTAAATGAGCTATACAAGACGGATAAAATAAATAAACTTTTATTAAAAATGMAATTTCATCTATTTCTAGACTAAGTTAGTCACCTTATTCTTTTCATCAATATTGATTCATTATTTAACACATGAATGTAAAAAAAGTTTTTAGAGATTCCATACTTACCCACAAACTAAAACTCCTCATAGTTTTTAGCTCACTAATCCAAATGGAATGATTAAAAGCTTTCCACTTATATATAATTCTAAAGAACCAATTTCAAATTTTTATTTTTTCAGAAAGTGATTTTTAAAGAAGATTTTTGGATTGCCCGGGTAGCCCAAAGTTCAAAGAAAATCACATATCATGCAATAACTTTCTAACAATGTAGTCAAATGTTATGAAAATTGTTGGGCATCAAAGCTACTCCTTGGACACATGTTGTGTAAAAATTTCAAAGAAAAATAATGAAAACTCCATTCGTAGTGAGCTGCCCAAAATTGCTATGTTGCCAAAAAACGCAGCTTGGTCCTTTAGGGATTAAAGGACAAACTTATCACCCCGGGGAAGGGCAGGATGCAAATGTGGAATATGTAGTGCTTAATCAAGGGGAAAACACTGATCATGCACATCTTTAGCTTTAGAAAAATTATACAAATCAATACTTGATGCTAGCCATTCAAAAATTGCGAGAAGGACACAAAACACAAAACACAAAACACTTTCATGTGAAAGTCTTTACTATCGTCATAGAATTAGGGATACCTAAAAATATGAAAGCAATTAAAGACTCTAAATTTGACTTCCCATGATGATTGACATATGTGAGGTCACTTTCATAAAATAAACGGATGAAAATTGGCAAGTATCCATTCACCAGATGAGTTTATTGTCATCCAAAGGACAAAAAACGTTCGCCTCGTCCTGCAAGGGTTAAAAGGAGAAGCTTAGAAATCAATAGACAACAAAGACTTTAAGTTCACTAGCATTGCAGGACTAGAAACCAATTGTGCTTAAAGTGTTACAAAGAGAGGGGGGCTCTTTTGGGTGCATAGTGCCGGACATGTGCATTCCACTATGCACCCAAAAGAGCCCCCATTAAATTTATTAGCTCTTCCTGATTTTTTTTCCATGTTGGCTGACCCCCCCTCTTCTTATAATTTGAATTGTTGAATGTGAGTGCAAACAATATAGGATATGGCCCGTATTCCGTCAGTATTGTACCATATACAGATATGTATTTGTATACCACATTTCTATGTATATATGTATATTATTTGTATCCTAAATGTATCCGTATCCATGTTTGTACATGGTTTGTGTCCGCACCTATATCCGGCTTTCATTTGTTTGGAGGTGGATAGGGTCAATTAAAATTGCAAATGGCAGGGTTGTGTGGCTGCCTCTTTTCAGTGGATACTTACAAAGATTGTCCTTGTGTTTTGAAAAAAAAATGTTATAGAGACATTTGCCCCAAAGCAAAAAACCACCTTAAAATAATAGCTAAAAAATAGCCAAAAGTTTAACAACGAATGCAGTCATGCCATATATTCCCTCTTTTAAAAACATATGTACTACACTCTCAAATTGACATTCTCACAATGGGTTCAAAAGAGGCAAGAAGCGAGGAACAAGGCCATATTTGTTATATTGAGACTTTTGGTAGATTTTGAGACCGAATGCTAGTTATTGGAAAATTCGTTTGAAAAAAATAGTAATTGAAACTAAAAATAAATAATGTTCAAATAGTGATCCTATAATGAAATTCTAAAAGTTGGTGTTGTTACTTATTTATAAAAATACTAGTAAAGAGATAAAGTGGTTTATTTTCAAGTCAAAGATAGAAATGAAACTGCGAAAAGTCTCAATATAATGAACATGGCCTTGAACTACCTAACCCCTAAATATTATATTATAGTAACTACGGCCAAACAAGGGCTGCCACTATTAGAAAGATATATGATTATGATAAAATAACGTGCCCAATGGGAGATTTTCTTCCTAGTCTTACTCCAAGAATGAAGCCAAGAAGTTTACCCGCCCTATGAGGAATCTTGTTGAGGCTTTGGTACCCAAAGTCGTTTACATTTGTTATATTTGGCACAATTTTCTTTTAGAATCAATGAAAATGTTGATGAGGACATCCCTTCCTAGCCCTCATGACAAAGGTAGGCATCAACAAATATCCAGCAAAGTTATAACAATTGAAGCTAAGGTAGACAATAAAATGTACCAATTCTATCAAAGGCCACAATTTTGGTTCAAAAATGTTTAATTTAGAAGATGGAACAGTGGCAATAAGGATTTTTTTGTATGCAGGCAGTTGTGGATTCTCTATTCTAAAATAAACTTTAAAGTCCTATTATCTCACTCAATTTTCAATATTTTTTGGAAAAAATTAAAATCATAGGATGTAGATTGTTTATTACAACATTCCAACCATTGGGATTGGCGTTTTTCAATCCCATAATTAGATTCTTGATAATTTTGAATTTTGAATCATTCTCTAATATTATCTACGTACTATTTTTTTCCTATATATTGTACAAATTCAAATGATCTCAAAATTTTCAAGCACATGGACAACTTGTCTAGGAAAAAGAATATAAAGAAGCACCACCATTTTGGACATTTTTAATAGAAAAGTGAGCTTGTGAAGTGCAGCTATCCTGTTTTTCACACAACCAAAGAAATGAAATCAACAAATTTGAATGCTTATATCTTGCAATCCACAAGGTGGAAAATTTTGAAACTTTAACCACATGTTCTCAAGTCAACATACTACAAGAGTACAAGCCCCTATGATTACATGTGTCAAAAAAAGTTTTTTTTTCCAAAATTTGGTATTTGTACTAAAAATGGCAATTTTGGTCTTTTGGAGCATCTTCTGTGAAAACATAGTCATGGAACTTTAGGGATTAACCTTGTTCCTCAATTGTTGTAGGAGTTAATCCCTAAAGGACCAACCTACTCAAATTGGCAACATAGAAATTTTGGATAGATACGTGTGACAAAAGGTTTTCATGTTTTGGGCCCAAACTTAAATAGAAGGAGTGGACGAAGAATATCTATTATGTGCAATAAAATTTAAGACATTTGGAAATATGAGTAAAAAATTATGGTCTTATATGTTAGGGCCAAAAAAAAGATTTTTGTGGATTTGAAAGCTCATATCTTGCAATTCACAAGGAGAAAATTTTTGAAATTTTTTCCACATGTTTTCAGTTGAGTATACTACAAGATCCTATTATTACATGTGTCCAAAAATGTCTGGCTTGGTAATCTAAGCCAGTAATTACAGTAGTTACAGTAGCATTTTTGGGAGAATCTAAATTCTTTAACCCTTAAACGATGCCGAGGACGTTTTGCGTCCGATGATTGGCAAAGAATCTTTCCTTGTAGGACAGAAATGCAATCATTCATCCTCGGTATTAGGGGTGGAAAAGGGAGATCTTTTCTAGTACTTTGACTTCCAATGAGTGTAGTTTGGCTTTTCAAAGTAGATGATGTGACATGGTATCAAAATGCATGATTTCCACGGCCACCGGTCCGTCCTTCAAGGGTTAAAGTACTATTAAGTAAATTTTCATTTAAATAAAATGAAATTGACATTGGAGTAAACCCAAGTCTTTTCATGTTTTATGGATCTTCATAGCATTAATTACAAGTTTTTGAACTTGAAATGTGGTGGTCAGTTCCTGATTGAAATATAACTTACACTATTTGTACATTGGTAGAGTAATGAAGAGTGCTAAATGTACCACAGCCTATGAGGAATATTTGAAAGCATGGTCCATTTTAAGACCTCCAAAAATGAAAGTTCCCCAAACCATCAATATGAACAATTTAGCATAATTGGAGGCACATTTTCCTAGAAATAATGTCTTTGTAGTATTAGCATGTGAAAATCATGAATAACAAAAGAAAATTAGATTTTTTGGATGCAGTATGTAATTTATGTGATTGTTCAAAGTGGAGGCTCCCTAGACCACTGAAAATGTCCCATAGGTGGACCTAAATGTGAAATCTCCAAAAATCAATAGTTAGCAAATCAATGTTAAGTATGTGTCCTTCAAATGTATCAACAAATCAGATGTAAGCATTCAGAGGATCCATTAACCAAAGTCTAGGGACACAATTATGTGAGTCTAGGGTACAAGAATGGGAACAGTTGTGCTACACTAATGATGGTAAATAGTGTTACCCATACTAACTATTTTAGAAATGCTATAAATTTTTACTCTTCATGAATATTTTTATGGAGTGCATGGATCCTAATAGTACTCTAGTTGGGAAAACTTTGTACCCATAGTTGGTGAAACTATTCAGAAAGTGTAGGTAACACTATTTACCATTATTAGTGTAGTGGGTGTTTCTACCTCAATATGTTGTTCCCCAACCTCATGCTCCCATGTTCCCAACCAGCAGAGGCGCTTGCGTTATTTGCACGCAAATTGCTTCTGCCGCGTCTCCTGAACCGTCGCCGACGGAATCTTCGACCGACATGTAAGAAAAAATCAACCCACGGAATCAAGTCTTGTTCAAGCATTTAGGTATCAACATCAAAGGCAGATCGATGCTTATCAGTACTTCTTGAGCACTCCGACTAATGCAAACGACGTTTCTTCAACCTTCTGCACAAGTTTTCAGGGCCAGATGATTTCTTTCTAATTGGATGTTTCACTGTGCAGAAATCATGAGGTGACGCGGTTGCCAGTAATCTCCATCCAGTCGACAAACCCAGAGGCATGGCTGCAAGTCGTCCACCGTGCGATCCACTCCACCAGCGGTGTGCTCGCCATCTCAGACTTGCACAAGGAAATGGACTGGCGCGAGGCTTGCATCCTGAGCGACATGCTCCTCAAGTGTTACATGGCAGCCACGCAGCACCTCCCTTTGGAGCTTCACCGCGGGGTCGATCTGGAGAAAGGAGAAGCGTTGAGCAGCAGCAAGCTGAGCTTCCAGAAGCTCAAAGTCTTTCAGCCCCATGTCGACAGAGGCTTGTTCAACGTGGTGCTGGGCGTGCGAACTGCGTTCCGAGCTTTGTTCATCCCGCTGCCGAGTGATGACTCCAAACCGTTCGGGACCACGCCCTGTGTCTATGACCGCATCAGTGGCAGGGACGACAGCCTCGTGGCGGTGGTGATCCCGGGGTACAGTCTCAACTTGTTTGAGCCGCGACTGCCGGCTCCTACGCACTGGGTGGTGCATGTGGGGGAAAGCGAGAGGGTAACGCAGGTGTTTCGGTGCAAACTGCGACCTGACTTTCAAGTGGCGGGCACGCAGATCAATGTCGCTCTCCAAAAGGCCAGTGACGAGGAAGTGAAATTCGATTGACTGTCAGACAAATGAAAGCCGAACAATCTGTATCGGTGACCTACACATTAGAGGGAATGGGGATACTATCTGTAAGATCTGTAGAAGACAACCTTTGACCCTGAGCTCGAGAAAAACGTGAACAGCGCTAGTTAAGGACAGTTCAAGACTGGCGAGAGGAGGCGATTTTGAAACAAGACTTGGAAACCC
The DNA here is from genome assembly GCA_006891605.1 of Pleurozium schreberi. Lineage (NCBI taxonomy): Eukaryota > Viridiplantae > Streptophyta > Bryopsida > Hypnales > Hylocomiaceae > Pleurozium > Pleurozium schreberi. The sequence goes on from VACF01000146.1 coordinate 54,775, forward strand.
TACACGAAGGCGAGTATTTCTGATGAGAATTTGGAGGCTCAGAATTGCGCAGGGCTCAAAAMGAAAAGAGAGTCTCACTGTGGAAGTAGAGCACCCTATTTAGCACTCAAAATATGTACTGTACATAGCAACACACTACAGGCCAGTGACAAGTGCGTGTTAGTCGATTGACTGTCTAAATCCACCAAGCAAGTGCGTGGCATGGAAAGCCAGCAATCAGTATCAACGACCTGTACATCACAAGGAATTGGGACACCATCTGCATGATCTACACAACCCTATCTTTGACCCCAGAGCTGAAGAAAAACGTGGACATTACTAGCACAGTACTGTGCAAGACTTGCAAGAGGAGGCGATTTGGAAACAAGACTTGAAAACTTTACAAAAGAGATAGTATTTCTGATGAGAATTTAAGGCTCGGAATTGCGCACGGCTCAAAATGAAAAGAAGAGAGTCTCACTGTGGAAGTAGAGCACTCTATGGAGCACTCAAACTATGTACTGTACATAGCAACACTACAGCCAAATGGAAACGGGCGGCTCAAAGTTCAAGGGAACCCCTTCCGTTCATGTACAGCACTGTGAAGCTTGGAAAGCAGCAGCCGGATCTCTGTAGGCAGCTATCGGTAGTGACTACAATGGAGCTTTAGTATAGGAAATGGCGAAACCATCATCTGAACGATTTATAAAAGCCGACCTGTGACCCCTGAGCTTGAGAAAAACATGGAGACTACAATCGGTAGTTTCCACCAGTGTGTCCAAAATGTGTCCACTGCAACACTACGGCCAGAAGGTGACATATCCTCTAAAGTTCAAGGACCCTCCTACACATATGTGGAGCGCTTGGAAAGAAACAGCCACGTCATCTATTGGTAGTGTCTACAAGCCTGTGTTGCAGCTATAGTATGAGAATCTGGTTTGGTGACGGTCATGCCGGCTCCTGGATTCCCAATTTTGCTCCAGGCCCTAAAACCCATGGTCCTGCGAGAACCAGAAAATCACTGTGGAGCGCACAGTGCACCAGTGGAAGGGTGTCAAATATGGTTTTAGGGTTCACGTAGACCACTTCAATCATGCAACCAATCGAGAGTAGATGCACAGCCATAGGGGTGCATACTCTGGGGTTTAATCCAACAAGTCATATTAGCCAATCCATTAACAGGATTCTGCCATGTCGGCGTGCGATGTCCTGCCAAAAGTCCAGATTTGACACTAACGAGTCTGTAGAAATGGTGGCCGACGCCATCAATTACAGTTTCTCATTTTCAGATTGCAAGTATCAAAGCAGCTCATACTCCTCATATCACCGAAAAAACCCACGCCAGAAGGAGCTGCGGACTGCACGCCCACTCAGCCAGTTTAGTCAAGCATATTAAGTATCATCGAAAATGGTCGGTGGAATGTGTAAATCATATAAGATGGAAGAACACTGCCCTACTGTTGTGTACGTAACTCTTCCTCGCAAAAAAACTATAACGATCACAAAAAAGGAAAGAAGAAGATCCTACCTGCGATTCTACTTATCACTTTCTGGTTCTGTTGCAGTAATCGCCAGCTGTGTTGTGGGCAGAGAAGAATCTGGAGGCAACATGGAAACTGGAGGAACTGCTGGAGCCAATTCTTGTTGTAAAGCTTCTAGAAGTTCCACCCCTGCTTGGTGTCCCATGTTGGTAGCACCTCCCTGTCCCAAAACAACCCCCAGGTTGAAACTGTTTAATTGCTCAAAGAGAACGATGGAAGACGGATTTCATTCATTGAAGGGCGTGAGAGACGTTCTTGACACCTTCTGTCAAAAATAAACGAGAGAGACGTTCTTACATTTGTGCTATTGCCTGGATTACTTGCTGCGTTCTGGTTCAGCCGGTCAAGAGTGCGGACGTAGACTTCCTCTTCAACCTGTACGTAAAATCGGAGCCTTATTAGGGCAAAGACGTCAAACCAAAAATAAAAACCGAAATTTCAACGGAGCGGTCAAGGGAAAACTCTTAGGATGGCAAACCTGAAGAAGATGGACCTCATTTGAAATTTTGGCTTGCATTTGTTGCAGTATCACTGCTTCTGCCTGCAAAAATCTGAGCACATCCAGTGTTAGTATCTTGATCCCTCACTAATAAGCGAATTTCAACCCTAAATCCTAATGGCCACCCATGCATACAACACTCTGAATACGTAATTTTGACATCATACACTAGCCAAAGCGTGTTATCTGAACGAAACACTTTCATTATGTCCCGACCCTTACCCAGCAGCATGGAAAAGTATTGCACAAAATACGGCCTTTGATTCTGAGACTAATTCCAAGAATTCCCTACAGTGAACCACTCTCGCAGTCTTCAATTGACAAAAGACTCAGGGAATTCGTAGTCACCTCAAGAGTTCCGCGGGCGCGAGCTGCTGGTCCATGGCTGTTGATCGCAACAGCATGCATGCAGTACCTTCACGWAAAGTTCATTGAGAAGCAAACCTTTGAGGCTCGAAAGGTTTCGTGTCGTCGTGGCTGCTGTTATGACTCTCACCCCACCCCACCCTGCTCTAACCCCTAACCCCTAAACCCTAGTTCTTACACTCCTCCCCTAGAAACCTTCACACTTCCACAACAGCGAAACACCAGCCTCGATGAGTCAAAATTTCCGCATGGTCTCTTGTCCTCTCCGATCAACCCGGCCTCGCAATCTCACATCGATCTCAAAACCCAAACCCTCAAAGCCTCAAAAAATCCGCAAGCGTCCACTCGCAAGGCAACTGGGTCCACTCAAATCTACCTTCCAACAATCTCCCAAAATCTCCAAAGAATCGAAGGAATCCCCCCAAAATTCGAAAAAATCGTGAGAAGAATGTTGTGGAGCAATCTGAGTGCTGTGAGGAACCTGTCGATAAAATTACTTATCACAGAAAAACCCTAAAAAACAAAAAAAATTAACACTACACCTAAACAGAAAATCAGAAAAGACATTAAAATCATAATCAAAAGTCCATAACCAGATCAATCAGGCAAATCAAAAATTCAAAATCCAGAACGAGATCAAGCAATCAATCACGCAAACCGTAAGTCCGCAACTAAATTCTGAAACCGAGGGAGTTGAAGAGGCAGACATAAATTGCGATTGATCCAAGTACAACGCACTAAGGACAATTAACCACCCGTAATCCTTTCGGGAGTCACTTCCTACTAAACCCTAGCGGACATCAGGGGTCAAGAAAGAAAGTCACAAGAGAGAACGAAACAGAAGCTTAAGTAACATAATTCATACTAGTTGATCATTTCCGATGGATGACACATGGATGTGCCTCCCTCAATCCATTGAATTGTGCTTGAAAAGAAACATTCTTATGGGAGGCAATTCATTCTTAATCACCCCCGTTTTGGCAAGGTAGGGTGGTCTATTTCCAGTCAGTTTTGACGCATTAGAATCAAAAACAAGACTTGTGCTTGTTAACCCCTAATTGCCAGAGGCACCAAAATGTGGTGTTGGCAATACTTTGAAGTAACACCTAAACCATTTGCTATTTTTAGAAGTTTATATTTTTGAGATTTTTTTTTGAAGTCTAGTTCTAGCATCAAAAATCATATTTTGAAAATAATTGATTTTGCTTTTTTTATTCAAATTTTTGTGCGAGGGTGTCTATTGCAATCTTGACTTTCCATAGTGTTGAGAGCTCTAGGAAATGAGCCTCAAATACACTAGATCCTAGATAAAAAATCACATCAAAAATTCGTTTAAAATTTTTTTGGAAGAGATTTTCAGAAGCCTTGAATTGATCTGGGTTGAGCATGTTATGTCCTTTAACCTCATATATTTTTGGTGACCAATTTTTTGGATTTGACATGTGAAAAGAGAATTGAAAGACTTCAAGTCTATTTTGCAGTTTCAACACCCTCGTGATCAAACATTATAATCTTTCAATCCATAAGTGTTATTATTGTATTTTTTTTCCTATAAGTCATCTCTAACATGTCTAGTTTGATTTCATATGCTTACAATTCAAAAATAATTGATACAACTTATCAAAATGCTGGCTTTTTGTTCAATTTTAGAGAAAATCCCTAGAAGTTCAAAAAAAAACTTGGGCATTTAGGGATTAAGGTGGCACTTGGAAATTATGAAGCACTCTTGAATTTACAATCAGTCCTTGGTTGGAAATAGGATGACCTATATGACCGGTTTGAAAAAAACAAAATCTTCACTTAGAAAATTTATGGTAATTTTTTTTTGGAAAACAAAATTCTGAAAAAATATGGAATTCTTATAAATCTTTTTCTAAACATGGGGAAATATTTTTCCTAAACATATTTGCACTCCAAATATGCTCAAGTGCTTAAATAGTCAAAAATGGATTGCATCCCTTAATGTTCAAGTTACTTCAAGTACATTAAAGATGATATTTAGTGTTTAGTGACATTTAGTGTTTTTACCCCCTACTAGCTACAACACTAAATCTAAACTTGTCCACAATTAGTGTTAGACTTGAATGCGCCGCCTTCTCCTTCCCTGGAATTGCTTCTAACTTCCTACGCTTTGAATGTCATTGCATTAGATGTTTTTTCAACCCTGCAAGAGCCTGTTTAAGGGCTGTTTCCTGAAACTGTTCCCTGCACAGGGAACCAGCGACTGTTGGTCTGAAATTTTGAATTTCAATTTTCTTTTTCCAGAAATCTTAGGAAATATAAAGAAACTAAAAACTGGTTTAAATTTTTTTTTTTTCAATTTAATAAATAAATAAATAAATAATTAATTAATTAATATTATCTTACGTGGCAGTCTCTATGCCACGTCAGACTACCTACGTGGCAGTGTTCCCAATGTGTTCCCACAGCTCGGGAACTCGCAGTCTTCTAGACGATCCAAAAAACATCTAATGTTTTGCATGTATTTCCTGAATTTTCTAAATTCACAAACACTAAATTCAAACATGTAACTTTCTGGCAAGTCTCTCAAATCACCGTAGTTCACATTTAGTGTTTGAATTGACATTTAATGTTACTTACTTTCATAGGGTAATTGGCTTTTAGTGTATGCCTTCGTATTTAGTGTACAAGACACTAAATATCATCATTAGTGTAGTGAAAGCCCCTCAAACTAATTGCATGAATTTTGGTCTCATTAGTGTGAACACTAAACATTTGAATGAAATAGATGAAAATTGGATGTCAAGTGCATGACATACAACAGTCACGCTATTTGAGAGAGTATGAAAATAGCATAGAAAGTCTCACTTCCCTGATCTGAATCTCAAATAATTGTGAATTTTTGCACCTCACAATTCATCTAATTCCCAAAGTTTTGCAAGTTGCTGATCGATATCACTACTGCACAGCACACAAATTGCCTTCACTTTGTACCAAACAACCACAAATCAAACTTCACCACATCATCGATCACTCTTCCAATAAACCATGTTCACGATTTGAGCAAATGGCAAATTTCAAAAATTTGGCGGTATTCCATGTGCCATTTTCAGACTGCGCGGTCTGAAGTGTGAAGTGACATCTACGACAGGTTAAATTTTTTAAGATATCTATGACATGTCTAGATGCCAAAAATCTATGACACTCTTAGATTTTATACCGGGCCTTTTGAACTATCTAGTAGAGGTATAGATTTCAAAAATCTAGGTTAGGTATAGATTTCAAAAATCTATAATAAGTTTAGATTTCAGACTACGCGGTCTGAACTGTAAAAAGTGCCAAAATAACATAATATCACCAATATTTAGAAATCGCCATGGCAACCGACAACCATCCAATTTTGCAATGATAAAACAGAGGCATGATGTCGTTCAAACTGAAAAAACTGGACATTCAACTAATAAGTTATATGGGCATGTCAACAATGAAGCAACTRATTGATCAATGGACTCATGGAAAACATGCTAAGGTAGGCGAACCCAATACCAACCGTTGACCCAATACCACCCAAATGTAGGACCCTTGTTGATCGTAGAATGAGAGTCTATGACGGAAGTACATGCCTTAATTTCAAAACAAGTGAAGATAAGGCATGTACTTCTGTCATAGATTCTCACTCTAGGATCAATGACAGACCTACATTTGGGTGGTATTGAGTCAACGGTTGGTATTAGGTTCACCTACTTTACCAGAAAACAAAAAAACAGCTGCGTATGTACAGTACGTCAGTCACCAATTGATGCTCTGTCTGTACCATTGTGCCCCCAACTGCGAGAAGAGTTTCTTTTTTGTACGACACCAGTTATGTTACCGAGCGCTAAAGAATTGAAGTCCGTGAGGCGTGAAAGGTTCGATGGCCGGTGAGATCACAAATTGAAATCCGTTGCTTCTAAACACATTGTATACAATTGGAAGAGTTTTTTTCAATGTTCAATTATGTTTGAGGCACCAGAGAAAATCAGAAAAGTGATAAAAGAAACCCTCTTCGGAATCTTGGGAGGATTCAATCAATACTGGGTTTTTAATTTCTAGTTTTTGTTGCCTAAAATGGCCAATTTCATTAAAATGGCGACATTCCGTTATTTGGCACTTTTTATAGTTCAGACCGAGCGGTATGAAGCCTAAACTTGTCTAAATTGTTGAAATCTATACCTACCTTAGATCTCTCAAATCTACTATCTTAGAGGTTTCAAACCGTGCGGTTTGAAACCTGAATAAGTCATAGATTTTTGAAATCTACATATGTAGTAGATGTCTAAAAATATATACCCGTCCTAGATGTCACTATCACAGTGCAATCTGAAAATGACACATGGAATATCACCAATTTAATTAAATTCGCCGTGTAAGTGTTAATTATGTTTTCTTCATTTCCGCTCCATTCTCCGTTCATGTGCACGGTACGTAATTAGCAGTGCGCGGTTAGCTAGAATAGAGGCAACTGGCAAGGGTACGATCGATACTTGATCGATGTGCAATTAATCAAACACAGAACTCCTATCCTTTTTTCATATTTAATGAATACTCCGTATATAACATGATGTTCAAATTCACTGAGAATCCATTCCAGGGCACAGACCTGGGGAAAACACTAGAACTTTTTATTTCTCATGCATAAATTTTTTTGCAATTTTTGACTTCATGTTTGCAATTAGAGGATCCAAATTAGCTAGGGAGAGGTGTTAATCACATAACTATTTTTTGTTTTTTTAAACACATGGACAATTCAGGGGGCTTTTCTTTTTACATTCACACATTGTTACACCTCCGCATTTGGCTTATTGGGGTACTATAGACTCGACCATAATTATGTTCATTGCAGGCATCAGGCAGACTACTGGCTCAGTACGCTACTGTAGTCCTGCGGGCCACGGACGGGGCCATCCATGAGAGTGGTGTCGTTATGTGGTAGAAATGCCGACTCAGAAGCTGGTGAAAAGCAAAAAAAATTGACGCAGGGGACATAACATTCTTAACCTTCATTGGGGGTCCCTTTTTGCTCCTCAAAATCTGGCCCCCCCAACTAATCAGACTGATTGTCAGTGTGACATCCACTCTCTCCCAACCTGCCAGCCAATGGATTATAACCTTGTTTCTCCCCCCAGGTATCTAGGAGGGCATTATACCTCCAGCTGGGGGAGGACCAAGGGCCAGTGAAGAATGTTATGTCTGGTTCTGTGTACTCTTTCACTTTCAATGAAATTTGTCCATGTGTTTCAATAAATAAAAAAATTGTAGGTGAGGCCTGCATCACATATTAATTTGTTCTACAGAAACCTCCGTGAGGTTGCCAATAGCTTCATCACACCCACTTAAATTAACCCTGGAAGGAAGGGGGAGGGGCTTGTCAAAATCATCATTTTTTGAAACCGCGGAAATAATCGGAGTTAAAAAAAAAAGCAACACAACTCATTTGAAGTCAAAATACTATACATTGAGGGGACCCACACTAATTAATCGACATTTCACACTATATAAATATCTACTCTTGTTGTACATGAATAGTTACTTAAGTGTCTAGGGGGTTGTACATCATGTTTCAAGCATCTATAGTTTTCCAGAGTAAGTCTTCATAATCATTTGGTCCCCTTAGTTGATTGTTTGTTTCCATCTAGGACTAAAGTGCAACTGTCTATTCATTCTCTAAATTTTGTGTAGAAAAGGGAGATCCTCTATAGTGCTTTGACTTCAATGAGTTCTTTCAGGTTTTTTAATACCAATTGTTCCAACAATTTTGGAAATGATGATAATCCACATGGACCCCCCGTCCTTGTAGATTTAATACCCCTATTCAGTGTAGAAGATCTCTTCTTTCCACTCTTAATTCCAGAGATGAATAAGGGTTGGAGTATGTGGAGGATTGATTTTTGGTAATTGGATGCATAGATGCTAAGATTTTGGCTTCTAAGGGGCCAAGATTAAACTACAGCTTGACATCTTAGAAGTTGGAACTAATACTAAGGCAGGAGGTCCATAAAGCATCCATCTAAGGGCTGAAGCTCAATTTTGGTTAGGTGAAACTGCTTGAAATAATTTTCAGTAAATTTTCCTAGAAAGACAAGTGGAATTGGCATCTAACCCAAGTCATTTCATATTTTTTTGAGCTTTATGGAATTAGTTATGAATTTTCAAAGTTGCTTTAAAGTGCATTTCGTTGGGCTCTAAAACCGACCACCTCCTCAAATGTAGACTGCTTGTACATTAAAGAGTGCAAAATGTACCTCCAGAGCCTGATTGGTTTCAAAACTTGCTCCATTTTAGGACCTCCTACCTTAGTTGATTTTGTGTCCTACAAAAAAGAATGCCTTGTCATTCATTGGACACTTAACTCCACAAAAACTCCTACATACCCTGAAGGTCCGTCAGCTGTCAGTCGGTTCTGCACTCAATTCCCCAACTTCAAAAGCCCTCCCTTCCTGGCTCGTAGCTGTCCGTCCCCCACCCTAAAGCAACTCAAGTGGAGTACCGTTGGTGATGGCCACGTCGATGGATGAATTTGTCCAGTTCTTGGGATTTTATCCATCCATCCATCCCTGTGTTGTGGCGTGCGAAGGTTAAGCTTCCGTTCGGGACATTCTGCTCGAGGCAGGGCTCACATGACTCCCCCAATGCCAAATGGAGGTATAGAAGCCTGTGGCTTTTGGAAAGGAAAATGGAAAACCAAAATAAAATTGGAAAATTGTTTTAATAATGTAGTTCATTCATCAAAGTATAGGCCAAACATAATTTATTGGAAAATTACAATTTAGAAACTTTTATGTTACTTGACTTACTTCACATGTAAAAAAATTARTTAGAGTATCCATAAAGATTTTTTTAAATTGACCATTTTATTCCAACTTGAAGGAGCTGTAAGTCAAATGAGTAAATCTTGAAGAAAAAATTGTGTAATCCTTGTCATGATATTATAGAAGCACTGTCCAGTGAAAAGAGGCTGCCAATCATTTTGATATTAGTTTCCCCCTCCCCTCCCTCGCAAATAATCAGAGTCGTTGATTTGGTATTTAAAAAAAATTACAAACCCCCTGCCACAACAGTTGATCTTGGACACGATCTCGGACACAGATACAATATAAATACAAATACAAATACGAGACAAATACATATATGAATAAGATAGTAATGCAAATATAGATACGAATATGAATATAGATACATGTACAAATACGGATACTGGGAAACATAACCCATATTGTTTGGAGCAGTTCCTGCTTCCTGAAAATTATAAAGAGGGGGAGGGGGGGTCAAAAAAATTTTAATTAAGTATTTGGGGGGGTTGAGGGGTTTATTACATAAAAATAAATTGGATTTTGAGTGCATTGTGACACTCAATGTCACAATGCAATGCACTCAGAAGTGGCTGTACCAGCCATCACTCACTAAATTATGATTCCTTGTCATGATATTATAGAATCACAATTTGAGCTCAATTGCAAGACTAAAATTTTACTGTTAAAAAATAGTCATTGTTGGGAAATTGTCTAATCTCAATAGGTAATGTCAAATTTCATTCTCAATTGAAAGCTTTATCAAAAGTATATCATGTCAAGTATACAACTGAATTCACAACACATAGGAAAATTACTCACTATTATATACAACATCCCGTCATTCACTGACAAGTTGTATGAAATACTTGACATGATATAGTTTTGCTCCAAAATTTTAATATTTGCACAAAAATCTACACTAAAATATCCAMCCCATTTAACCTTCATTACCTTAGCAAAACTTTAAGACAATTGTAGCTTTGTAGTTTGTATAAAATGCACATCKTAACCCTTAAACGACGCCGAGGACGTTTTGCGTCCGATGAATGGCAAAGGATCTTTCCTTGTAGGACAGAAATGCAATCATTCATCCTTGGTATTAGGGGTGGAAAGGAGAAATCTTTTCTAGTACTTTGACTTCCAATGAATATATTTAGCTTTTTCAAAGGAGATGATGTCACACTGTATCAAAATGCATGATTTCCACGGCCACCGATCCGTCCTTCAAGGGTTAAACACAGAGAGTGAAAATATGAATTATGAAACATTCCAAAAAGAAAAACCCAAGTTTTCACTTCAAATTCAAATACAAAAATTTGAAAAAATCCTAAAATATGATGGGCATGAAAAATATAATCTTTGGAAGTGTGAAGATATGTTAAATAATTTGAAAGTTATCTTATTCATTATCAATGAGATCTCCAAATTTAGTGTGCAAGACGTAGAGTGACAAAACACTCTTCTAGTGTAAATCCTCAATTTTAATCCATAAATGGTTCTGACTATGTTTTCACCAAAACGCCTCGAAACTAACATTTCTAATACAATTACCAAATTTTAAAAAGAGAACACTTTTTGACACATTTAACCATAGAATCTTGTAGTATGCCGGTTCAAAAAGATGTGGAAAAAATTTCAAAATTTTCCACCATGTAGATTGCAAGATATTAGAGTTTGAATTGACAAAAATAATTTTTTTGGCCCTACGAAAAAACGGGCAGCTGCAAGGTCACATTTGTATGAAAATATGTCAACTTCCAATTAATTGATGGCAGTTAAGATGAACATTCTTCCAGCAGGTCAGATGAAGTAGAACTTACTGCTTCAATGTAAAATTAGTATAATTTGTGTGTTGGCCGGCCGTGCTGGATTTTTTTATCATCTTGGTATATATCAGTCGATCAACCACTCGAACTGTTTTCACCAACTCTCTTCAAATTGAGCAGAAGTCCTGTTGTAGGCTAGGCTCGATCTGCCAAAGGAGGAGGAGATATTGATCAAGAGCTGCGTACTGGCACAGTAACCTTGTGGCAGACATAATGTCAAGTCATTCCACCTCAATCACGCACCCACCTTTGGATTTGCAGTTCATTTTTTTGATTTTGGCCTAACAACAAGTTCAGGAGAATAATCGTGCCATGTAACCTTCTAGCTGTTGACTGGTACACTTAGAACCATTTTAATGTCCTCCTCTAAAATGACATAATTTTAAAACATCTAACTTGCACTGATTCACTATTGATYGTTGACTGTATCTCTCACTTTTCACGCCTTCCAACTTTGCCCTAGTTTTTATTTTGGGACCTYATGCAAGAGGGCTGGGTGTAGCAAAAGAGACGTACAATTGCCTTGATTACCAGACTCTGCAGGCATTATATATTACAGTCTCAAACAAAGTTGACATACATGTTATTGCGGAAAGGTTGGGTGGAATAACTTGCCGGAGTAAGCTTATGTCCACTCCCACTCTTCAGTATCCTCAATTTTGAAGGCTGGCATTATTCAATTCTAGAGCTCCCTGAAGCAATTTGTACCCATAGAAGAGAAAAAACCTCTGTCAGTAGAATTCTCAAAAGGCCCCAAATGCAGAATGCTCAGGTAGAAGTTTGTGAGTACACATTAGGGTTCAGAGAAAGTGGCTCGCAGGCCTTTCACGAGCATGAGCAGCTGGGACTGGCATTAAATAAGCAAAGATGATTGAATTGTTCAGAGAAGTTGAACGCAAACTGACCATAAAGCAATCAAGTAGGATTATTTAATTATATTTCTCCTGTGATACACACAGTCAGTGATCGACTGAAAAAAAAAAAAAAAAAAAACCATTGCAAGAAGAGAGCAGAAGTCGTAAACAAAAGAGAAACATACACATGTGTTGTACCCTCTTCTTCAAAATGAAAACATACACATGTGTTGTAGTCTTAATTGCATTGTTGCCAAAATTGCTTACATTCAAGTGCTGTGAAAAGTCGGACTGGTTTCGATCGGAGGAGCAATGTCACACGAAATCTGTCATTTCAACTCTCAACTCATTATGATATGAGTTGAGGTATGTTGGGTTGTAATGACCAGGCAGCATGCAAAAGAGCATTGCACACACATATGGTTTGGGCAGAAAGAACTGCAGTGAAATTTAGGGTTTCAGTTCTGCTGTAAACAGTTACCGAAAATTGCG